>JASDQU010372044.1:0-61326 GCA_032191745.1 Picea mariana | reverse complement strand
GTCTTTGTGGATGTGGTGGTTGTGACGCACTCCCAATATCCTCCTCAAAATGTGTCTCCATTGGAAGTGGAACATCCTCCTTTGATTCTCCCTCTTCCTGCAACACATCAACATCCTACTCCAACCACTCAGGTGCCTCCTCCATGACAATGCTTTCAGTATCCACCCTTCATAGACTTGTGTCAATCTCATCCAATTAAATGGCATATGTGTCAAGAACTTTGTCAATTTGGTTCACCCATAGCATGAGATTGTAGTAGACATGGACCATGTCATTAAGGCAGTGGACATGTATCTTGTATGAGGGCCATATTGTAATTAGAGGATGGTGAACATAAATTAAATTTAATGAAATTATAAAAAATTAAAATTTAATTTGAACATTTATGACTTGTTGCGTTTTCTGGAGTGTATTTTTCAAAGACACTCTAGTTGCACTTGCACCTTGAAGAGTTGCAAGTTTGATTGAGCACTTAAATGGCATGTTTCTGTAACTTTGAGACTCTTTTGCCATAGTTTTCCCACCAAACATTGACAACAAACAAACTAAAAGGAAAGACAATGAATTAAATTTCCATCGAGTAACAAATAGATAGAAAGGAAAGACATTAAAATTTGAAAGTTTGAAACAAATTGTACTTGAAGTTTACTTGGCATCCTAGTGGTCTTATCTTGGACAACCATTTCATAAACAAATTTCCCAGCAACCAACCTATATATCTCCATTTGTTTGGAAATCTCTGAGTGATCAGTGGGAGTCAACACCATCCTTTGAACACATTGAATAAATCCATGTATAACCTCAACATCAACTTTAAAAATGTTATCGCAGGATTTGTACATGTGCAAAACCCACCACAAGATCCCCAAATATTTCGTAACTATGGAAGAAACCATCATTGCCACCTAAGTAGGATCTTCCCTCATTTTAGTGATGGAAGAGGTCCACCACAAGGGAGGCTTCCTTGGTGACCTCAAGGGATCGAATAAAAATTTTAGTCCCCAAGCCTACCACCCCCTATCTTGATCACCTGTTAGTTGGTCTAGGTATAGGAAATAAAGAGAGGTTGAAGGGTTATTGTTGAACCTTCCCATAACAAGAAACAATTTGCAGCATATATATAACAATTACCAATATGAAGTATGAAACAATGACCTCTCTAGACACTAGATAAATTAAATTGTACTTGGCTGTTGCAAATTACAGAAGTAAACAACCATACAACAACAATAAATGTTTTGCGACAACACCAAGAATTATTGCTCAGAAACACCACAATTGACCATAAAAAGTACGCATTCAACCAATAGCATATTATACAAATGTTAGAGGTGATTTATGAATAAGTTAAGCCACTTGTAAGTAGGTGTATGCAAAAAATAGAAGTAGTTTTCAGTGGTTGTAGAAAACTTTTGTAACAACAATAATAGATATTGTAAGTTTGCTAGGGTTAGAGTTAGTAGAGTTAGTAGTGTTGATGTTTTGGTAGCTATGGGAGGTATTAACCTCCACGTGTAACCTATGACTTAGAATAGAATATTCCGGAAGCAAGTGAACCATTAAACAGATGTGTGGAAACCCTATAAGACAAGTCGACTCCATAGGAAAATGATAAACACAAAATATAATTACCAGAAAGTCAAGTCACTAGACAAATTAATATAAATAGAGGACGTTTTAGCTCATTTGTTGATCTGAAAATGGAAAAGGTTGGTGTATACAAATTTGCAAGTGGAAAATGTATGTGTCTTGGGAAATTGGATCAAGTTGCAAGCACATAAAAATTATTTAGTTTTTTACTTAAAATGAACAACATAAATAGTCATAAATATCCATCAAAATAAGCACATAACACAACAAAATGATAAAGGAGTTCACCCCTCTCTTGGGATACATCTCCTGGTCCAGCTTAGTGCTTGTATGAACAGGCGTAACCCATAAGGACATGTGGATACACACTTGTGTGTGTGTGTGGGAGATTTCTGTGGAAAATCAAAGAGTCAATTTGAATCAAGGAGAATATTAAGAATGATCCTAGACCGAGAGGTTGTGCAGAACCTGCTGAGGTAGGGGTGTTGCACCAGAGTGGTATGAGAGCATAGCCTACAATTTCTTTTTGTTTTCTGCATGGAACAGATTGAAATGATGCCGCCAAGAAGAAAAGAAAGACCAATACCCGATCCAGCTAAGGGAAATGCGAGAACCTCATGCTCGATTAGATGCTATGGAAACAACACAAAGACGAATAACTGACGCTAGAGATGTTAGTGAAGCCGAAAGCGGAAATGAGGCTGGAGCGAAAGAAGAAGTCAAAGTTGAAGATGCTGCAAAAGAACGTCTATTCAGATCTGTTGCAAGAATAGGTTCCAGAGAAAAGATGGACATTTCGATGTATGAAGGCAACTTAGACGCTGAAGAGCTGCTAGACTGGTTTAGAGATCTGGAAAAATACTTAGACTATGAGGATGTCGAGGAACATAAGAAGGTCAAACATGTTTTCACTAGACTTAAAGGGCATGCATCACTATGGTGGGATGAACTGCAGGTTGTCAGGAGTTGTAAAGGCAAGCAAAGAATCAAGAGTTGGGATAGAATGGTTGCAAAATGAAAGCAGAGTTTATACCTAGAGACTACCAGATTAACCTATTTCGAAGGATGCCAAACTTGAGACAGAATATGATGATAGTGAAAGAGTACATTGAAGAATTATACAGGTTAAACATTAGAGCCAGCCATTGTGAGAGTAATGATGAAAATGTTGCCAGATACATGAATGGTCTGAGATATGATATTCAGGATGAGATGAGCATAGTAACAATTAGGAATGTAGAGGAGGCTTATCATATTGCTCTGAAGGCTGAAGAGAAATTGGCCCGAAAGCAAGGTCAAAGAGGCTAAGGTTGAAGTCAGAGCAGAGGCAAAGCAGTTGCCCCAGACAGGACTCAGAAGCCCAAGGATGAGAAAAAGAAACCTCATACTTATCCTGAAAAAGGAGGAAGTTCACAGGGAAGACAATATGCCGACATAAACACTTTTCAGCGAGTAAGAGGAAGAGGAAGAGGCAGAGGAGGTGAGATAAAATGTTTTGTATGTGGAAAGATCAGACATAAATCCTTTAAATGTCCTGATAGGAAAAGAGATGGAGGTGAAGCTCACATTTCTGAGGCACAAAGGAGAAATGTTGAGGTAGAAGATGCAGAAGGCGGAAGATCCTTAATGATGCGGAAAATTCTCTTGAAGCCAGAGAAAGAGATAGAGAATCCAGTCCAAAGAAACAGTTAGTTCAGAACTGCTTGCAAGACCAAGGACATGGTATGCAAGGTAATAGTAAATAGNGAAGAGGCAGAGGAGGTGAGATAAAATGTTTTGTATGTGGAAAGATCAGACATAAATCCTTTAAATGTCCTGATAGGAAAAGAGATGGAGGTGAAGCTCACATTTCTGAGGCACAAAGGAGAAATGTTGAGGTAGAAGATGCAGAAGGCGGAAGATCCTTAATGATGTGGAAAATTCTCTTGAAGCCAGAGAAAGAGATAGAGAATCCAGTCCAAAGAAACAGTTAGTTCAGAACTGCTTGCAAGACCAAGGACATGGTATGCAAGGTAATAGTAAATAGTGGAAGTACTGATAATCTAGTATCCACATAAATGGTGGAGAAGCTAGAATTGGAGATGATTGCACACCAGAGCCCATACAAAGTCTTGTGGTTACAAAAGCGACATCAGGTAACTGTCACTAAACAATGTTTAGTTGAATTTAAGATAGGAGGTTACAATGATGAATTTATGTGTGATGTTATTCCCATGGATGTCTGTCATCTTTTGTTGGGGAGACCGTGGAAATATGACAGAAATGTTGTTCATGATGGGAGAAAGAACACCTACACCTTGGAGAAGAATGGTATAATGCATATGTTACTTCCGATTAAAGACTAGGAGGTGAAAATAGAAGTGAGAAATACTATACTTCTCATGAGTGGGAAGGAGCTTCTTGATGAAGTCAAGAAAGAAGAAGAAATGCAGTTTGTTGTGGTAAGAAAACCTAGAGTCTTCTTGACCAGTGCCAAGATAGATGATCTACCTGAAGAAATTTAGGAACTGCTGGAGGAGTTTGCTGACATAGTAGTGGAAAAATTACCTTGTTCATTGCCACCTATCAGAAGCATAAGTCATCACTTTGACCTTATACCTGGAGCAATTTTACCAAATAAGGAAGCGTACAGATTGATGCCGCAGGAGAATACAGAAGTCAAGAGACAAGTTCAGGATTTGATGGACAAAGGATTGGTTAGAGAAAGCTTGAGTTCATGCGTTGTACCTACAGTGCTAAGACCAAATAAAGATGGTGGCTGGAGAATGTGTACCGAATCGAGAGCTATTAATAGAATCACCATCAGGTATAGATTTCCTTTACCAAGGATGGATGACTTGATGGATTGCTTGAGTGGAGAAAAGTTTTTTTCAAAAATTGATTTGAAAAGCGGGTATCACCAAATTAGAATGAGGGAAGGTGATGAATGGAAGACAAAATTCAAGATGAATGAAGCGTTGTATGAATGGCTTGTGACAAATGCACCCAATACTTTTATGAGATTGATGAATGACATCTTGAAATATTTCAATGGAAAATTTGTAATCGTATATCTTGATGATATAATGATCTTCAGTAAGACTAAGGAAAAACATATGAAGCATTTAGCTGCAGTAATGAGGAGGTTACAACAAGAGAAATTTTCTGATAAATTTAAAAAAGTCGTCTTTCATGAATACATAACTCATTTATTTGGGTTTTGTAATCTCTTCGAATGAGTTGAAGATGGATCTGGAGAAAGTAAAGGAAATATGAGATTGGCCATCACCAAAAAGTATCTTTGAAGTTCAAAGTTTCCATGGATTGGCTAGTTTTTACCGGAAGTTCATCATGAATTTCAGCGGGATATGTGCACCAATGATGGACACAGTCAAGAAAAGACACAAATCTTTTCATTGGACAGAGGAAGCCAAGAAAAGTTTCAAGCTGTTGAAAGAGAAGATAACTGGACAACCGGTTCTGGTTTTCCCAGATTTCATCAAGACATTTCAAGTCAGGTGTGACGCAAGTCGATTTGCGATTGGAGTGGTCTTAAGTCAAGAAGATATGCCGATTGCATACTTTAGTGAAAAATTGAATGAGGCTAATCTTAAATATTCAACATATGACAAGGAGTTTTATGCAGTCATACAGGCGTTGAAGAAATGGAGACATTACTTGGTTCCGAAAGAGTTTGTCTTGTATAGCGATAACCATGCTTTACAATTCACAACTCGGTAGGAGAAATTGAACTAGAAGCATGCAAAATGGGTTGAATATATGAAGAATTTTACTTTTGTGATAAAGCATATTTTTGGAATTGCTAACAAAGTTGTTGATGCTTTGAGCAGAAAATGTTTGATTCTGCAGGAATTCAGGGTGAATACCTTAGGTTTTGACAATCTCAAGGAGATGTACAGAGATGATGCAGATTTTAAGGAGGCATATGAAGCATGTGAGAATCCATTTCTTAGAGACAGAAGCCAATGGGTTGAATATTCGATCCAGGATGGATTGTTATTTAGGGGAAATCAGTTGTGTATATTGAAATGCTCTATGAGAGATAACCTCTTGAAGGAAAAACATAGTGGAGGATTGGATGGACATTTCAGCCATGATAAGACTTTTACACAATTGAATGGCTCATAATATTGGCCAGGAATGAGAATAGATGTCAAGAAGTTCATGAACAAGTGCATAATTTGTCAGCACACAAAGGGGAAAAGATAGAATACAGGGTTGTATCAGCCATTGCCAGTACTAAAGAGGCCATGGGATGCAGTAAGCATGGATTTTGTGTTAGGACTATCGAGGACGCAGAGAGGTTGTGACTCAATCTTCGTGGTAGTTGATAGATTTTCTAAAATGACACATTTATACCATGTTATAAGACCATTGATGCAACACATGTTGCCAATCTAATTTTCAAAGAAGTTGTTAGACTTCACGGCTTACCCAAAAGTATTGTATCGGATAGGGATACCAAATTAGTTGGTCATTTCTAGAGGACCCTATGGAAGAATTTGGGGACTAATTTATCTTTTAGTTTGGCATATCACCCTCAGACGGATGGACAGACTGAGGTAGTGAATAGGAGTTTGGGAGATTTGTTAAGGAGTTTGGTGGCTGAGCATCACAATCAGTGGGATCAAATTCTGCCACAAGTGGAATTTGCATACAAAGATTCACTCAAAAGGAGCACAAGACAAAGCCCATTTCAGATAGTGTATGGGATGCGGTCGAGAGGAGTATCTAAGTTGAGAGACTTAGAGCAAAGCGAGTTCAGAAGTGCTGGAGCAGAGGGTTTTGCAGCAGAAATGCAAGAGCTCCACAGTGAAATCAGAAAGAGATTGGAGGATTCCAATCGAGAATATAAGCACAGAGCAGATCAACATAGGAGAGAAATTCAATTTGAAGTGGGTGATTTGGTTCTAGTGCATCTTAGAATGGACAGGTTCCCAAGGGGGACATACAACAAGCTGAAGATGAAGAAAATTGAACTGTGTAAGATCATAAGAAAGTTCGAAGAAAACACTTATGAGATTGAATTACCGGATGGGGTAGGAATATCACCCATATTCAACATAGCAGATCTATATCCTTATAGAGCTGATGAAATATGAATAGAGAGATCAGAGGACCAGAAGGAAGTTAAATGGGTTAAACAAATGCCTGTAGCTGAAAATCCATAGATAGAAAAGATCATTGATCAAATAATCGGAAAGAAGACCCGAAGGAAAGTATACTTTGAATACTTGGTCAAATGGAAAGGACACCCGATTGAAGATGCCAGTTGGGAAAGTGAAGCAAAAATCCAAAGATATGGACAGACGGTGCGAGAGCTCATGAAAATGAGTTCATGGGTTTTTCAAACTAGAGGAGTATGATGCAGGAGCATCGTAAACAACCAGCAAGCGAGCGCAAAGGTGGAAGAAAACTAGAAATGCACCAACACACATTTTTAAAATGTTTTGAATTTGAACAAAGGAGCATTAATGTAATATCTAGGAAGAATGTATTTGCATTTATGTTTTGGAGATTATAAACAGGTCTTGAGTGTTTCTCTCATCTGTCGGATATGGAGGCATTTATTTGTATTGAATGTTAAGTAGGTAACTTTTAATTCTGATATGATAGTTAGAGATGTAGGAGGGAAAATGGAAGAATAGACACCCTCGCTTGTATTGTAGAAGGGAGTATTCTCATAGTAAGTTGTTGAGAAATAGAAGAGAGTTGTAGAGAGGAATAACACTGAGAGGAACCTATGTACAAGAACCCTTGATTTAATATATGAAAGCTTTGACTCAATTTCATGGCGTTATTTGCTTACTATTTACATCTATTGAATGGTATGTTTATAGTTGTTTTGTTTCTATGCCTTGCATTTATTTTAATGCTATATGTATGCTTGTGATTTCATGTTGAATGTATGAAGTCTAAGAGGAGAGAAGAATGAGTTTCAATAGTTTCTCTTCTTGAGAATTCCTGCAAGGAATGTAGTGAACGCCCGCAAAGTGTGTGTTGATGAGAGTCTGAGTTTTACCTCAGAAAGCTTAGGAGAGATATCGATTGTTCTCATATCAACATAAGTGCAAGGCTAACACAAAGCCATGCAAGGTGTGTGCAAGAAGGTTCAATCCTTATAGTTTATCAACCAAGGGGAAAGTTGAAGGACTGCTGTAGCAAAAGTGTATAAAGTTTAATAACCAGAAGTTATTTGCAAATGCCGTAAGGAGTGCGTGCGGAAAACCTTTTGGAAGCCTAGAGTTGTAGCAGGATGAAGCTTAGGAAGGAGAGAACCTTGAAGGGTTCAAGGGACAGAAAGCGTCGGAGTCACCCGTAAGAAGGAAAGCTCATAAAAGTTGACGCCAGAGTGTTTGGCGGAGGAGTCTTTCAGAAGTCTAGTCGGATGGTGGAAACGCTTCGTGGAGGAAGTGTCGATTTGATGGGGTCTGCTGGATCTCGTAGAATAGCAAGGAAGATAAGGTCGAGAGTTATTTAGTGTTCATAAGCTCGAGAGGAATAGTGGTGGTTGGATTCAGATCAAAGAGGGTCGTTGATCTCATGGTCGAATTTCGTTGTTTCAAAATTCGGGGAGTGGAGGATGATGTTGCTTGGAATCGAGAGTCATGAATTCCCAGTTCATGAAATCCTGATAAAACCAGGGTCTTTGGATCGAGGGAGGCTCACAGTCGTGGATCTAATTAGAGACACGACTTTGGGGATTCAAAATTCAGGGTTTTAAAAGGAACAGGAGAGCGTTAATCGTGGACTTTCGTGAATTGCGAAATCTTGAAGTGCCGAAGCGTTTGGGCCCTAGTTCATAGTTGGGTTCACATCAAGGTGGAACAAAGGGAGGAGTCAGAGATCCATTAGCCTTTTTGGATTTCGGGGATTGAAGAGATAGAAGGACTCACATCTGGGATCGCAAAGTCACGAAACCCGAAATACCCTTTCGAGTAAAGGCTGTGGTCATATCAGCGATCATGTGGGAGTGAGTTGGCGCTTAGTGCTTGTATGCGCATGTGTAACCCATAAGCACCTGTGGATACACACTTGTGTGTGTGTGGGGGAGATTTTTGTGGAAAATCAAAGAGTCAATTCGACTGAAGGGGAATATTAAGAACGATCCTAGACCGGGAGGTCGTGCAGAACCTACTAAGGTAGGGATGTTGCACCAAGCAATTACTTTGTGTATGACAAACATATATGATCTCCAAGAGGGTTTAGGGGTCATAATATAGGAATTTAATTACCCTAACACACAAATTGAATGATATGTGTACTATGACCAATTCAAAATGAGAGCATTATTGCACCATTAATGTGATTAGAAAGCCCAGATTTCCCAAATCCGTGTATCAGAGTAAAAAGGGGCGAAAAATCGAAATTGTGGTATTTCAAAGCCATTGTTGTCAAAGGAGGAACGTTGACAGAGTAATTTTTTCTCTGATACAAAGAATATTTTGTTCCTAGATTTTATTTGTGTGCCGAAAGGTTAGGGGTGCAGATGGTTATGTAATACTTCAGAATCATTTCTTTCGAAGTGAAAACATTTACCATTGTATTCACACTCTGATGCTAGAGCATCGAAGAATATTCGATTTTAATATTGAATTTCATGTTGAAATATTGGGAGCGCGAATGGTTATGTATAAGTCTTTCGGATTTGTTTCTGTCAGAGTGATACAATTCACCATTTTATTTATACTCTGAAGCAAAAGCATCGAAGAATATTCCATTTCTTATATCGATTTCCATGTCGAAAGTCAAAGTTTGAAAAGGTTAGGGGTGTGGAGTCGGAGCTTATTGATCGACGTTCAAAATATTGGGGAAGTTTCAAAGCTCCGATGAGAAGGGTATCAAAGAATATCCCGTTCCTCGGGAAAAGTGTTATCTCAAGAAAACTGAACAAAAAGTTCATGGATGAATACTTGTTTTTCACAACGTGGACCAATGGACGATGACCAAGTTATAAGGTTGTCATCGTATAAGCATAATGTTTCAACATCCACAATTTTATATCTAGACCAATGATCAATCGACATCTTGATTAACAGTAGGGTAAGTTGTAAACATGAGTCGTTAGGCTATGTTCATTAGTGTTGGAAGTTGATCATGAGAAATATTACAGTATTGTCCCCCAACCCAACCGACGATGCAAAATACTCATAAAAAATGAAATTTCTGCTAACTAAATTAATTGATTTTACAGTTAACTCATTTCCGGTAGCTTTTAGCAACGAATTAAAAGAGATTTAGCTATTGTCTATAACCATAGAATAGATGCATCTACATCATGCTAATAATAAACATGAAATGCGTCTTAATCATTCATACACCAACATATAAATCATTACTAAATACACAAAGTTCATGAACAACAAATAAAGTCATGAAATAACACAACAACAAGATAAGTCACCCCCTTGCTAAGGCTACTAATCCACAAAATAGGGTGGTCTCTTACTGTCCACTCACAGCTCAAAAAACTCACAACCCACTGATATCTTCCTACAACTATCCCCATTTTCCACCAACTCTCTTCCTCTTGACCTGCCCAACCCAATGACTGAAAATGGGTGAGTATTTACTCTATGCAAGTTTTCAACTGAAAATATTTTACTAACTATTGCATGCAAAGGGATTTAAAGAGTGATGTAGTTCATTCATTCATTCCTTCTTCAAAAGATGTTGGGACCTTCTCACAAGTGATTACATAAGAGATTCCTTCTCCTTCAATGAGGATTCAAGATAACTACTTAGACTAATAACTCTCCATACATCAAGAAGGATAATTCCTTACATGAATAAGCCTCTCAATGCTTAGGAGTAGTAGCACTATGGCCCTCTAAATCCACTCATTAATCCTTCATTACTCTCCCTATTTCTATGGCTCACATCAGGAATTATATAGTTTTTCCTCACTCACTCTCAAACAAAAGAGCATTAATTCCTAGATCCACAATAATAGGATCTAATTACAAAGGAGGAAAGACAAGATCCATGAATGTAGGATCTCTAATTATCTCAGGCTAAAAAATGGCAAAAGTCTCAAAACCACCCAAGGACTCTTCAACCAGGCCCTTGATTCTCTCAACCTATAATTGAGAATAATGACAAATTGGTGTGAGGTGGTTTCTCACATAAAAATCAATTTCCAAAATTATAATATAATAATAAATACTTGAGTCTAATTTCCCTCACAAGTATTAATCATTTTACATCAAAAGTGAATAATAATGTATTGAGTTTTTCCAAAATCTCATAAAGCATAATTAAATGCATGAGCATCTCATAAAAAGCATAAAAAAAAAATGCATAAGACCTTTTCTCACAAAGCATTAATAAAATGCATGAGAAAATAAAACTCATAAACCCATAAGTTCACCCTTTCACCACTTCGTCACCAATTTGAACTCAACATGGTGAGCAAAGTAAAAGTCCTTCCCATGTGTGGAGATCCTGGCAGATCACACCTCCCCACAAAAAAACCTTTTGGTCTCCAAAAGTATCAACTTTATCTACAATCCATCATCAACTACATGCAAATATCTTCAAAAGACACATTCCTTTAAGGCTCCTTCACCCACGTTCTTCTGAAACAGAATGCAAAGCCAATACCTGCAATCAACGAAACTTAATATTTTGATAAATGTTGCAGCATTCTCGCCATCGTGTGCATGCTACAGAGATCTTCAACCACAGGCTCAATAGCCTTCTTGATTTCTATGCAATGCATAGTGCCTATGGAATATTATGTAGCAATGATTCTATGGATAAGCGCCCAATCTCAGCGTCTTGGTTGCGATATTTCCTGCGACCAACATTACCAAACTATGCTGCCAGGACTAGATCAACCACGTTATCGACATACATAATCAACATGCAGCCATGAATTTTACCTGCCGTTCCACTTGCCAGGGTTGATACGTCATCTTTGTGAACAAGGGATGGAAAATTATGTCTTAGTCATTGTACTACTCGAAGCTGGTCAATTTCAGGATTGGCGCCAGAGACAGCCAAACGGACGATCCAGATTTCATGAGTGCCTCTGCAATAGTTAACAAAGAAACCCTCTTCATATTGTGTATCTTGCGGTCCCTTCCCGAGGAGGTGGATGGATCTCACCCAAGACAATCCCAGTTGCACAATTACTACCGCTCATCATCAGTGCCCTAAATTCAGTCGTGAAATATTTAGCTTGAACCTTCAGGTTATGCAGGGTCCACATCATTGCAATCCTCTGCCTTTGATGACCTTTGTTCTTTTCACCTGGGAAAAAAGGATCGGAGCAATTTCCGTCTGAATCGTATAATGATGAATGGCACAGAGAAATGTGATCACCAGGCCACGAGATTGATCTCTTCTTCATGGCAGAGAAACCTCGACACCTACCAAGTGGTGGCAACAATTAATGAAGAATCCATACCTCAAACAAGAAACATCTTGATGCCCTGCATATTTCCTTCGATGTCAATGCTCAAACCGATGGTTGCCTCCCTCACCTCTAAGGGTTCGAATGCCAAGCCATCATGAGAGAAATCTATTGCATGCAGAAACAGGCTGTCGATTCCATATTTCTCTTGCCATACCAGAGAGTGAACTTCACAAACTGTAGAGACTCGGATTATAATTAGATCGATGTTGATCATTTCAGTGATCGACCGTCGATCACTTACTTTGCGGAATTATGATGCTTCTAGTGGTCAAAATCAATAATGTTGTTGACAGTTGTCACCTAGCCAGAGGGTTGATGGACTTGCATGCAATTTTCCTTCACAATCGTTGGTGGTACCATATGCATGTACCATCCCACGATAGTACACATTTCCACCAATTTCGTGCCACATCAGGACGTTAAGATCGACCTTGATCTTAGGGAAAAGATGGATTCATATGAAGTATGAATTCTTAATTATCTCGGACTCAAGCTCCTTTGTGCTAACCGATTGGCGGATTTCCCCCCCTCCTACGTGTCTTGCTAGACTAGTAGCTGCGTAACCATCTGGGGATAAATTTTCAAGGCAACATTGCACAAGAAATCGATCTCTATCTCTCCTTTCAACATCGCACGAGCTTCTATGAGCTCATACATTACGATAATGGGTAGATGAATATCCTTTGGTCCTAATAACAACAAATGACATAATTTCTCTCTGGAGATTGTGTTCGAATCCTTCCAAATCCTCTCTTAAACTGATCGATCTGAACATATATTCATGCATCAAGCCACAATTCATACATTATTATTGGCCACCAACGATTATTGTGAACATGCCACAAAGTCCCTTCAGGTAATGGTTGTACTATCGTCACATCGACAAAATCTTCAATACCACTCATCCCATAGACAACGACTTTTCAAATGAGCACTGCTAGAAGAAAGTTTGGATAACGGCGATGGTATTTGAATGCCCAATCGCTGGTCTTCTCATCACTATGGTGGTCAAACTTTGCACGCTATTTATAATGAAAGTGATGATAATGTGGAAAAGAATATGAGATCTGATTTTATTTTATGAGAACCGCTGCATTTTCTCATCAAAGCAGCGCCATCACAACAAAAAAATTCGATGCTCATTCATCCACAAGGCCAACAACACTGAGGGGATATGGAACAATGCTACTTTAATATGCCAATCTCTGGATTGAATCAACCCAAACGAGCCTTATTTACAATGGAAATATTGTTGCATTTGGACATTGAGCCATCTATGATATTCAAGACACGGCCTCCGTAGAGGTTTACATGTACAAGCTCCCTTGAAGATCCCGACATAGATGAATTCATAACTTCCATTATCAAACATGCTAATAGAAGGATTTCAATTTTTAAAAAATTCCAACCATTTTTTACCCAACCATTTTAAGGGGTTTTCTTCCTGCAGCTATGTTTCTTCAGGGACAGGGACTGGAGTAGGAACATTTATCACAAGCTCTTTCACAACCTCTTTCTTGGTGGGTGTTGGAGTAGGTTTCTTCCTCGAACTACAACATAATTGTGGGTGGAGCTTCCAACATTTCTTCTCCCAATAGCCACTAATGTTGCAATAACTCCAAAAATTCCTTCGTTTTCCATTCAACTGTGCATTCTTGACAAGATGACTTGGAAGGTGTGGTTTTTGATTTGTCTCACTTCTTGTGGACACATCTGTCTTCTTAACCCAAAATTTCTTTGTTTGATGCTTGAATACATCATGGTTAGAATATGTAATGCATAAATCATTTTTCATACATTCAAGAAAATAATTTGAATGATTTTTATACCTTCCTAAATTATCCTTGATTTGACGAGGACAAGTTGGCTTTATTCCTTTCTTGGAATCTGATGGTGAAGAGATGGTTTTTTCTTCATCAACCTTTGAGCATTCTCCATTCTCTTCCTTTCCATAACCCAAACCAACAAATGGTGGTCTTGGTAAAATCTCCAATGGTTGAGTGACTCCTTGGCCATGAATGCGAAGTACACCTCCTCTATATCCCATCTTTGCGAGGAGCTTCAGTCCCACGCTAGTTTCTTACTGAGAAGAAATTGAACGTGAAGAAACATCATAGACCTCGGTTTGAGTTTGTGAATCCATGGTAGAAGGCTCTTTGTCCTCCATCCGTTCACCATGCTGCAACTTAGCCAAGAGATCATCCTTGGCTTTCAATTCTAGCTACAATTCTTCAATAATTCCGTTGAGGACTTCTCCATGAAGATGAGATCTCTCTTGAAGCTCTTGCTTCTCTTATTTTGCAACCTGAAAAAGTCTCATCAACTCTGTGTTTTCATCTTGAATGTTGTGATTTATCTCTTCTAATTCTTGAAGTTTTTTTGCTCGCTTCGCTCCTTTTCCCATCCTGCAAAGCAATCAGCCTGCTCCGATACCACTTGATCTGAAAACGAGTGAGTATTTACTCTATGCAAGTTTTCAACCAAAAATATTTCACTAAATTTTTCTTGCAAAGGGATTTAAAGAGCGATGTAGTTCATTCATTAAAATGTATCAAACTTATACCCATAAAATAAATGAACATTAAAGAGAATAAAGCATATGAAAGTAAAACAAGAGAGATACAACCGATGTTGATAACGGGGTTTTCCCCTCCTGGGATACGTCTCCGGACCCGCTTCAATTGGAATACAGATTGCTTTCATTCCTTCTTCAAAATATGTTGGGACCTTCTCACAAGTGATTACATAAGAGATGTCTTCTCCTTTAATGAGGATTCAAAAAGACTACTCAGACTAATAACTCTCCATACATCAAGAAGGCTAATTTCTTACATGAATAAGTCTCTCAATACTTAGGAGTAGTAGCACTATGGCTCTCTAACTCCACTCATTAATCCTTCATTATTCTCCCCCTTTCTATGGCTCACATTGGGAATTATATATTTTTTCCTCACTCACTCTCAAACAAAAGAGCATTAATTCCTAAATCCACAATAATAGGATCTAATTACAAAGGAGGAAAGACAAGATCCACGAATGTAGGATCTCAAACTATCTCAGGCTAAAAAATGGGAAAAGTCTCAAAACCACCCAAAGACTCTTCAACCAAGCCCTTGATTCTCTCAACCTATAATTGAGAATAATGGAAAATTTGTGTGAGGTGGTTTCTCACATAAAAACCAATTTTCAAAATTATAATTTAATGATAAATACGCGAGTCTAATTTCCCTCACAAGTATCGATCATTTTACATCAAAAGTGAATAATAATGTATGGGTTTTTCCAAAAGCTCATAAAGCATAATTAAATGCATGAGCATCTCATAAAAGCATAAAAATAAATGCATGAGACCTTTTCTCACAAAGCATTAATAAAATGCATGAGAAAATAAAACTTATAAACGCATAATTTCACCCTTTCACCACTGCGTCACTATTTTCAACTCAACATGGCGAGCAAAGTAAAATTCATTCCCATGTGTGGAGATCCTCGTGGATCACCTAAGGAATGTACCCCTTCACTGATCTTAGTCCCTCGGGCATCCCATTCATTTATTAGGGTCTCCCTAGCACATGTAACTAGGAATATCTCAACTGGGAACTTGAGGGAACTTTCTGCTAGGAAAACTACCAACAAACAACAACAAACACTTGTCTTTTTAGTGCAAATCTCTCATAAGTTCACTCTTCAGGCCTGGCAACCTAGCTCTTCAATTTCCAGCTCCAATTACGTTCCAATATGCTTCAACTTGATCTAGAATTCTCCCTCCATGGCTGCACCAACTCCAAGATCTCTTTATTTCTCTCTACTTGCTCCTCATGCACAAGAACTCCATGTGTAAAAATGCAGTCCCCACCCATACAAATTTCCTCTCTTTGGCTTGCTTGTCTTGACTCACACTCTTCCCCAAGTTGATTGTACTCAACCCTCATGTTCCCAATAATTTTGGGATGTGACCACTCACACCCACCCTCTTACATGCATTCAATGATTGGCTTTGGGAACACTCAATAAAAAATTGGAAGGTTCATATACAAATAGAAAATTTAGGAAAATGGGTTGAATTAATATACATGGGCGATTCCCCCTTGAACCCCTCTTGGCTATTATCCTAGACACTCCCCTCTCTTGTGGATTAATTCATCCCCCATCTCTTGTCCATGTCCCCTTAGCATTTGGCATCACATTTTATTATTAAAACATAGAAATACAATTCACATATTAAATTACTTTGGTCGTAGCCACGCTATATCTACATAAACATTAATTAAATTGGAGATTATAGTGGGGATGTTATGTTCCCTCTCCCCTACAATTGTGCGTCGTCCTCAGTGCACACTATGCCGATATACATATATGAAAATTTACATCATAATACTTAGAAAATAAAAAAGTATGCAATTTTACAACTCCAGCAGTAGTCCCAACCATAATCTCATGTTCCTTTCAACTCGCCGACCCAAGGAATGCACCATTCGTTTATCAAGGTTAACCCAAGGGATGCACCATATGTTTATCAAGGTTAAACCAAGGCATGTACCATCCATTTATCAAGGCTAACCTAAGGTATGTACCATCCATTTATCAAGGCTAACCCAAGGAATGAGCCATTCATTTATCAAGGTCCCCAAAGTTGTTGGCTAGGACTATGAGATGTGGTTTCGAAACTCTAGCTACTCAAAATGGAGTCTTGCATTCTATTTTCTTCAAAATTGCCAAAAAATTGTGGGTACTCTTCCCGCATGTTTTCTTCATGCTCCCATGGAACATCTACAGGATCATAATAGGTCCATTGAACCTTTACCAACCCTATGGCCTTGCTCCTTAGCACTTTGAATTTCTGGTCCAGGATGTGTACTGCTTCCACCTGGAAATTCCCTTCGTGCTCCACCTGGATCACATTCCAATCAATTATGTGGTTAGGGTCAGGCACATATCTCTTCGATAATGATACATGAAATACATTATGTAATCTCATGGATGCAGGAAATGCTAGCATCTATGCAACTGGCTCTATTTTTTCTAATATTTCAAAAGGTCCACAATATATTGCTGCCAACTTTGGAAACTTCTTAGTCTTAGTGAACTTCTCTTTGCCTTGACTTTTAAAAACACATGTTCACTCACTTTAAAATCTCTAAACACTCTATTCTTGTCTGCATAAATTTTCTTCCTATATTGGGAGGCCTTTAAATTCTGCTTTATCCTTGTCATCTACTCTTCCATTTCCTTTAACAAATCTGTCCCAACAACTGCTTTGTCTACTGGATTATCCCAACTTACCAGAGTATTACATTTTCTGCCATACAATGCTTCAAATGGACTCATTTTCAATGAGGTATGATACTAATTATTGTATGCAAATTCCACTAAGTGAATATAATCTTCCCACTTTGATGGTTGATCCATCACGCACATTCTAAGCATGTCTTCAATTATTTTTTTAGTCCTCTCTATTTTCCCATCTGACTCTAGTTGATACATTGTACTAAGATTTATATATGTTCCAAAGCCCTTGAACAAACCTTTCCAAAAATTGGAAGTAAACTTGGGATGTCTGTTTGAAACTATTGCCTTAGGCACTCCATGTAACCTAGAAAATTCCTTCATATATATTTCTACAATATTTTTTGCCTTGTGTGTAGTATTTACTGAGATAAAATGTGTTGCCTTAGTCAATTTATCCACCACCACCATGATGGAATCATGCTCCTTCACGATTTTGGATTCCATCTGGAAATCTGTGACCATCTGTGATGGTGAGAGGGGTTTCCAACTGTGTAAAAGGGTATTGCTAGTCATGTAGTCTCTCAACACTCCATATCTGCAACCTGAGGGCCTCGAGACATAATCTCCTAAGTTATCCAAAAAATGGTGATAACAAGGTGTATGTGTCAAATTCCAGTGAGTTGAAAAATGCAATTTTGAAGGAAATGCATAATGTGCCATATGTCGGGCACCTAGGATATCAAAAAACAATTGCAGTTGTAAGAAGCCAATATTTTTGGCTAGGAATGAAAAAGGAAGTGGCTAATTACATAGCCATATGTCTAGAATGACAAAAAATGAAGACAGAGCATAGACCCCTGGGGATGGGTTTGCTACTAGGAACTCCCTTAATGAGCCATCATACCATTCCCAACCATACTTACCACTTTCCATCATTATTACCCTCCATTTTCTTATCTCTTGGGATTTTAGGGTGTATTGGCCCATGAAGGGGTTGTCCCTCATTCTATGGGAAGAAGGGGTTGAAGGCTCAGAGGGATTGATGTTGTGTAAAAGATAAAATTCTTGTATGAACCTTCTAGATGCTTCGCCTAGGGATCACCCAAGAAAGCAGTGAAACACTTATCTTTGATTAAAGGGGACCCACAATATAATAAAGAATGCTTAAAAGGTTAGTTGAAGGATTGGAGGTCTCATCATGAGCCGACCTATCACATCCATGAATATTTAGTGGTATGGCATTGCCATCATCTGGTCACCAAACCAAGGTAATGGCTCTCAATTGCATGGTTGAGAGAAAGGGGGTCTCATCACGATCCAACCTTCTCATTTCCACTAGGTGTTTGTATGTGACCTTCAATCTCTCCTTAAAATTATGAAAGAATAAAATAATGACAATTAATGGGCTTGGAAAAAGTGCATTGTAGATGAAGGTACCACACACCCTCTACAAAGGCACCCAAGAATGAGACACTACAACCCCTTGTATGTCATGAGCCCTATGCCAATTGAGTCTTCACCCCAACCACTTCATCCATTTTACATGGCTTAGAAAGGAATCTCTTGGAAACTCTCCTTGATCTAAGGCAAGATCTACTTAATAGGACACCTCATAGACCCATCCATATTCAAGCTTGACAAGTTGCATAGTGTCTTTGAGAAATTAATTGTTTGATATAGTGATCTTTGATGCACATGCTTAGGTGGCTCATTTATTGATTGGATTCACTTATCATGATGTTATGACTTGAGTTCCTTGGAGGGCGTGCTCATTTGTCTTTGCAGGACTTGGTTGGTGGACAATTTCGGGAGAACAAGCCTAGCTTGGGCTTCCATGGGGCTACAAGCCGACATGTTGGATGCCAAGGGCCCACATTCCGGATGAGAAATATCATACTTGGAAGGCCTTGAGGATGACTTGGATCATATATCCTAGCCCCCACATGCCAAACATTTTTCTTAGGAGAGACATGATGTCACCTAGGGTGGTTAGGGCTTGGTGGTGAGGTTCCACTCATTGACACATGGATTTTTTTGAGGAGAAGAAGGTCTTCACCATGAAGATATTGTCTATATGCTTGACATGTGTCCTTTGGAGGCCTACCCATGCTTCTCCAACACCAACGACTTCTTCCAAGTGGAAAAATGTCCCCTAAAGGGGAGACGTCCATGTAAAATTAGGGTTTATTTGTGAAAAAGTGAAACTTTAAATAAATTGTTTAATATTACTTTGTTAAAGGGGGAAAGATTAGGGTTGTTGACCCCTAGTCTTGTGGTTTACCCTTTAATTTATGGACAAGTCACCTTGGTGACATTTTGTATAAATAAGAGATCACAAGATCTCATTTTATCATAACTCTCCCTCATTGTGAGAAGTATTGGTCTGAAATTTTCACTACCTTTGGAAAATTTTTCTTTCTTGGCTCATGCTTATGATTATCTCTTGATTTTATGGTTGATGGAAGTGATGCGCTATCCTTGGAAGGCTTATCTCTTGCTATTGTGGTGGATTATCTTGGCATTTTCCCTTGAATTGGTATGGTTTTTACTTTCATGCTATAATTTGTTTCAAGTCAAGGTTATTGTGCTAGGAGATAGGTGGGAAGTATAAGGGAATACACCCCCACCATAGTCTTCATCAATTTATGATTCATGTTATTGGTTAAACAAGGGTTTGCTAAGAGAAGTATAAGGGCATACACCCTCTTAGCTCAAACCCTAGCTAGATGAAATTTCCTTGGGAAGTAAGAGGGTTTACACCCCCAAGGAGGTAGTTTCTCTAGCTCTTTCTTTGCATGACCCCATTAACCCAATAATTAAGAGAACTAGTCATTTATTATTTCATTGGAGAAACAAAATATTGCATTAGGAAACATGATTTTTGGTCATTTTTACTTCTTGCAAAGTGGATTGTATTCCTTGTGCCTTGGGAACCTCACAGCCACTAGGGCGTCCACATCAAGGGGTTAGTTCTTGCTTCTGTTATAAAATTACATCTTCAGCCATTAGGGCTGCATAAAACCTAACTCATTTGCTTGAATAACTCTCTTATCAACCATTGGATTTTGCTCAATGTTTGCACACTTATTCTTCTTAGTCTAGCGCACTTTTTGGAAAAGTTTGAGGGGTTTTCAGTGGATGATTTTCTTTCTGTAATACATTGACTTTTAAATCCATAAGGCTTATATGATTTGTTTCAGATAAGTGTTTACAACAACCTTATCTTTTTATGCTAGAATATTGGTTTTGCTTCTTGAGTTTAGCTAGTCATTAACTAGTCTTTCTCTTTTATTTTCTACTTGATCTCTATCATTTATTGAGCAGCTTATAGTACCATATTATTTCTGATACACTATTATCTATTGCTGCAAATTAGGGAAAACAATATTAACTTGCTGATCCAACTAAGATACATCATTGCAAAGTGTTTTTTCTTGTCTCTCGAGCAGGTATTTCACCATTCACAGGTTAGTCAACATACTTGGCAATCCTTGGACCTTCCCAAGACTTAATTCCACACCTTTCAATCCACTTAGAATTTACCTCTAGGGGCTCCACTTCCATCTCTATATTTCTCCATCTCATTCCCCCTAGGGTCATCGAGACCGCCTTCGTAGAGTGACCTAGTCACCCTTGAAGTGCGAGACTTACATTGAGGTGACATTGGGTGTAGGATTCCCAAGTTGTAGCACTTGCTTTGTGGTTGGGTAGGGATTTTCTAAACCTACAAATTGCACTATAACACACCTTACCTTTGTACATGAGAATTAAATCCTCTTTCAGCTCATAATAATTATTTTTTTGCTGAAAACTACCTTGATGTAATATCTCTTTTATTTTTAAATCATTCTGATGTGAATTTTGTTGCTGCAAGAATTTGATCTTTTAGATTAGTCCTGTACATGTTGATGGTTTCAAGATGCACTTCATGTGCTCTCCTGCTGAGTGCATCAACCACTTGATTTTCTTTTCTCTTGATATGCTTAATCTCAAAGTCATATCCACTCAAAAATTTCATCCATCTAGTTTGTTTGGCATTTAGTGTTGGTTGTCCAAATACATGTTTAAGTCCACAATGGTTTGTCCTTAGCTTAAATTTCTTACCAAGAGGTAATACCTCCACATTTTCAATGCATGTACAATTGTTGCTAACTCTATATCATGGGTGGCATACTTTATTTCATGCTCTTTTAATTTTATCGATTCATAGCATACCACATGATCCTTTTGACTAAGAACTCCACCAATCCCTTCCTTGCATGCATCAGTGCACACAAAAAAATCTCCGTTTGGATCTGCAATCCTCAATATGGGTGAACTTATTAATATTTCCTTCAACTGTTGAAATCTTTCTTCACACTTGGGTGTCCATTCAAACTTCACTCCCTTCTTTTGCAAAGAAGCGATTGGACTTGCAATCTTTGAGAATCCTTTTATGAATCTTCAGTAATAACCGAAAATCCCCATGAATGATCTAACCTCTATCACATTCTTTTTCATTGGCCATCCTCTAATGTCCTCTATCTTCTCAGGATCCATTGCTACCCATGCTGCCGAAATTATATGCCCCAAGTGGTCAATCTTATTTTGGTAAAAGATACACTTACTTATCTTAGCATACAATTTATGCTCTCTTAAAACTTGCAACACCATTCTTAAATGTTTCTCATGTTCCTCTTTTGATTTAGAGTATACAAGAATTTCATCTACAAACACAATAACAAACTTGTCCAAGTACTCCCAGAACACTCCATTCATCAAACACATAAAGATTGATGGTGCATTTGATAGTCCAAATGGCACTACTATGAACTCATAATGCTTGTATCTTGTCTTGAATGTTGTCTTGTTGATGTATTCTTCTTTTATCCATACTTGATGATAGCCTGATCTCAAGTCAATCTTGGAAAAGATCCTTCCACCTTTCAGCTGATCAAACAAATCATCAATTCTTGGCAAAGGATATTTGTTCTTTATTGTGACCTTATTCAGTTGTCTAAAATCAATACACAGCCTTAAGGTCCCATATTTATTCTTTACAAAAAGAATCAGGGCTCCCCAAGGTGACACACTTGGGAGTATCTACCCCTTCTTTAATAACTCTTCAAGTTGCATCTACAACTCTTTCAATTCTGGCGTACCCAATCTATAAGGTGTCTTGGATACTAGGGAAGCTCCTGACATCAAATCAATAGAGAAATCAATGTATCTTTTTGGTGGCAATCCTGGAATTTCTCTAAAAATATATTTAAAATCCCTTAGGACCAGATGATATTCAATGATTTCCACTTTATCTTTGGTTACATCTTCCATATGGGATGCAAAAATATGACATCCCTTCCTGAAACTTTTCTTTAACTGCATAATTGAAAGATTTCTAACAACTACATCTCTCAAAATGCCTTGAATCTTTCCTTGCTTCCCTTCTTCATCAAGTCATGTGATTGTCTTGTTGTAACAGTCCAGGACAACATGGTGTTTTTATAACCAAAGGGTAAATACATGAGGTCCTTTGAAAACTCATCTCAGCCAGTTGGACGACGTAAAACTAAATCTTCCAGTGAATGGGAAACTCCTCAAATTGCTCCTCAATGATAACATATGATACCCAAGGGGCATCCATTGTAAAATAGTTTGACTCTAACCCTTCTTCCTTGTATTTTACTTTTATTTATTCAAAATTTTATTTTATTCTCTTTTCTGTGTGTGTGTGTGTGTGTGTGTGTGTGTGCGTGTGTGTGTGCAGCTTGTATTTTATTAATGATTTCTATATAGTTCATGTGCCACTGATAATTTTTTGGTGAGACATTTGCTCATTGTGCAGATCACAGATTCTGAGGTTCTCGCATGCTTTCCAAAGATCAAGAACACATCCCCATATGGAGCCAATTGTTACCTCCCTAGTTTCACCATGCAAGATTGATGATGATCTGCAAATATTGAACAAGGAACTTGTTCAAAATCAGAGTTTATAAGTCCAATCGAGCATTATGGCCCCTTAAATTTTCTTCTTCTTCTTCTTTTATGCATGTTCCATACCCCAATGGGGGAATTGTAATAAAATAAGTTAGCATGAGGCATTTCATATGTAAAACGATTAGCTCCCTAAGACTTGGTCATTAGTACATACTCTAGAGTGTTTTTTTTTTCACTTGGTCAATTATATATTGCTTTTTAGCGATTTATAATTTTCTAAGTTTTTTCACTCATTCCTCCAAAATTGGAGTGTGTACTAATGGTTAAGCCTTAGTTTGTTTTGTCTGAGTCTAGTGTATAATGTATATTACCATGCTAATAATTATTCTAGAGTCTTATGGACATGCATTAGGTCCCTCTAGGATTTTTTAATTGTTTTAATAAGTCGTAAAAGTTTTCGTAAAATGGGATTTTTACCTTGTAAATTGATGTAATATTAAAAAGGTGGTACTAGGAGGTGTTATATGCCTTGGGGGGTATTGTTTTCTAACCTAGAATACCCCTTTTACCCATGTACTGCATTTTAGAGAAGAATAATTGACTTTTTCTCATCAAAAATCAATTTTACTTGAAAAAGGTGAATAAAAGACAAATAAATCAGCTCCCTATTATTAAGGAAACATGTTCGGTACATGTTTTTGAATTTTCTTCAATTCACTTAGCCTCAATGGCTGTTAGTGAGAGTCGACTGAAAGTAAGGGAGAGTTAAGTGGTGAGTTCTCTTGAGTTAATGGATATCCGTATGTGTGGTGCGCCCTCTCTCTCAAGAAGTGGTGCATTCTCCTTGAGTGTGCCAATCCCAAGGAGAGATGCGTCAACCTCTTGAGAGGTGGTGCCATTTATACCCTTCTTCACTTGAGTGGTGGTGCCTTTATTGAGTTAGTTGCCTTGTGGAAAAGATCTATCCATCCACATGGGTCATCCATATTGGGATTAACACCCTCCCTCGGGAAGTGCACCCTTCTTTGCTATTTAAGCAACCTTCCTCTCCTCTCTTTGGTTAATGAGAGTTGGGATTTGGCTTGTTGATTGTATTGTATTGTTATACTTTTGGAATAAAGAAGACTTTGGAGGTCAATATGTTGGATTGCATTACTTGTGTGGATGCTTGATGTTCATATTTAAATTTATGAGGTAACCATAGCTTAGTTATTTGCATTATAATTTTGTAAGTTGGCCTTTGAACGGGTGTTGTCACCCAATAGGAAAAGATCTTCTTAGCTAGTTTGTTTTTTAGATCTTTTTGTCTTTTTACATATGCGATTAAAGATTTGCATGCAAATTTCAGTTAATTAACATACTTTCTAGATTTCATGTGTAGGGAGCACCTCAATATCTCCTCATATTTGGAGAAGTGGCTGATTTGAGTTCAATCTTTCACAAGCTTCAAGCCTATCGAGAACAAAGTCCCTCAGCTTCTCACCGAAAGACTCCATAGCCCAAGGATTCTGCATTACCAAGCTTCTCTCTCTCCTCAAAAAATCAAATACTTTCTTGATACTTTAATTTGGCATTTATAAGTAGATATTTATTTTAATTGTAAATCAAAAGTAGATCTTACTTTTGCATTGCATGCATGCTAGATATAGTTTGCAATTACAATTTTTCATTAATCCAAGTAGATCTAGCACATGAAGTTTCTTCTTAGGAACTATTTTACAATTAAATCTCAAGGCCAGAAGATAGTTTCAATTTTAAGAGATTTAAATTATATATTTGGAAATATTAGTGCCTTATTGTTTTTTGTCCTTAACAACAAAAAAAATACACTAATAAGGCTAGCATTCTACTTTCCTTCTTGGCTGATTTTGCTAACTTTTCACATAGCTTTCACTTGGTATTTTTTGTGCAAAAAGCTAACACCTTTTGCAGGCTGTCCAAAATCACTTTTGGGCATATCTTCTCCACTTTATCTTGTTTTTTTTTCAGGTTTGAAGAACATCCAATGGGAAAGTCTACCCACTTTTTGAGGATCTGGAGCATCCGGGATCACCCAAGGAACCTAACCTTCTTCCAATATCATTTTTCTCTCTATTTGTAACTTTGCATGGTATTAAATCTATAAAATACCATCAAAAACTCTTCTAAAAAGATTGTAACTCACAAGAAACAGTGGGATAACCCACTAGGCCTCTCATCCCCCCACCCCGGGGGGGATTGTCTCATTTTTTGTGTTTTGTCTTTTGCATGTGTTCCTTTTTATTTTAGCAAGTTAAAATAAACCTAAAATAAATACAAGCACTGAAAAACATTTAATTTCTTAGATTAGTTGTATTTTATTTTATTTCATTTAAATCCTAGAATAACATTGTGCTTAGCTTTAATCATCTTTAGATTATTTTACTATGGACTACCCCCCTTGGATTTGCTAGGAGTTATCCTAGACAGAGGAATAGAGTGTCAGGAAACAACTACCTGGGTCGAGACTTGCCTCAAAGGCCACATCTTGTGAGTTAAATATTTATTCCACGTGACACGAGGTGTGGATTAGGCGACAACACACCCTAAAAACATGCCTTGCTACTGTAAAATCAATTGTCTAGACTACACCAAGAAAATCTACATTCCATATTTTCTATGAAGGAGTGCATAATTTTACACAAGCTCTCCAACCATTCCTAGACAACTTTGGCCTTTTTGCATATTTAAAAATATGCCCAAGAGTCTTATTATGCAATTAAAAATCAAATATAGGTCAAGGTACACCCAAATGACAAGGAACTTTTCAAGGGAATACTTCCATGCTAGCATAGCCTAATTAGGCTTTGGAGGTAATTTCAGTATTGCTTGAAGTTGATAGAGCATTGTTTTGGGTCGTACATTTAATATCGAGGCTATGCTCAACTATCTATAGCCACTTGTTGGCTTGTATTTGATGATGTAATATTTTTATAGCTTGGCCCAATCCTTCCATAATATCTTTGAAGGTTGAGCCCCCAACTTGAACAATAAACAAGTAGAAATTAAAGTCAGAATTTTATTGAAAAGGAACTTGTCAACATTATTTAATCTAAAGGAATTGATTCAATTGACCCCGAGGAACCTAACCTTTGGTTTTAAGGAGAAGATATCTTAGAGGGTCTTAATGCCTATACAAAAGAAGTGCAAGGTTGAGATAACTTGTCAACATTATTTAATTTATAGGACTTGATTCAACTGAGGCTAAGGAATATAACATTTGGTTTATAAGGAGAAGATATCCTAGAGGGCCTTAATTCCTATATGAAAGAAGTGTAATGTTGAGAGCCACAAGTTCTCAGGGAGAAGCTTGCCTTTGTCTAGGATAAGAGGGATATTAATAGAGGTATTAGAGAATATATCCACAAAGCCTACATGAAATCCTCATGGATTGAGTTAAAAGAGCCTTGAACTCCAAAACTTCATCACTACTTCCACACTAACATGCACTTCAAGGATGACCTCATCTATACTCTATGATTTTTTATCAAAGATGACATCATCTATACTCTAATGATTTTTTATATTGTAGTTACCTTGTAGCTCGAGATCCCTCTAGCCAAACTTCCGTTTTTTTCCCATTAGCTTTACATGGAGATATACCATCAACTTAAAAGGGAGCATTCCACTTGTAGACTATGTATGAGGGAACTTTAGTAAGAAATTTATTTCTTCTTCAAATGCTCTATCTATATTATAAAATTCATGGTTGTTGCCTGTCGGTTTAGAGAAATGTTACATTTATTGTGTTGGCAAATATATCATCGAGGGTCGAGAATATAACTTATTGACAATGTTAGGGAAAATATTGGAAAATATCAGAAAACTTAAAGAAATACAAAAATAATCATATTTTTTCACTTTTTGAAACATCTCAAGAAACAAGAACATCAATCAAACACATTTCTACATAAATATGAAACTAAAACTGATATATAAGATGTGTAAGATGTCAAATGGTACATCACATGTTGATATTGAATTATGATACTTGTTGTGAGTCCTAAGTCCTAATAGGATGATAAAAAATCACATCAAAACAAAAATAAATGTATCTCATGAGATGAATCATGAGGCATCTAGATAATACAATTACAGATGCACTAAGGAATCATCAATTCCATCTACCCCTTTTATGGGAAAAGGTCACCACTCTTCCTATAGAAGTAGTAGGTGGACATGTTGGGGATGATCTTGAGGAGGAAGGTGTAACTGTTGGGGCTAAGGTGGAAGGTGTTGGGGATAAGATGGAAGGTGTTGGGGATAAGGTGGAAGTCAGAGTGATATTTCTTCTCCTAGATTTTTGTCTCTGTGGATGTGGTGGTTGCGACGCACTCCCAATATCCTCCTCAAAATGTGTCTCCATTGGAAGTGGAACATCCTCCTTTGATTCTCCCTCTTCCTGCAACACATCAACATCCTACTCCAACCACTCATGTGCATCCTCCATGACAATGCTTTCAGTATCCACCCTTCATGGACTTGTGTCAATCTAATCCAATGAAATGGCATGTGTCAATAACTTTGTCAATTTGGTTCACCCATAGCATGAGATTGTAGTAGACATGGGCCATGTCATTAAGGCAATGGACATGTATCTTGTATGAGGGCCATATTGTAATTAGAGGATGGTGAACATAAATTAAATTTAATGAAATTATAAAAAAATTAAAATTTAATTTGAACATTTATGACTTGTTGCGTTTTCTGGAATGTATTTTTCAAAGACACTCTAGTTGCACTTGCACCTTGAAGAGTTGCAAGTTTGATTGAGCACTCAAATGGCATGTTTCTGTAACTTTGAGACTCTTTTGCCATAGTTTTCCCACCAAACATTGACAACAAACAAACTAAAAGGAAAGACAATGAATTAAATTTCCATCGAGTAACAAATAGATAGAAAGGAAAGACATTAAAATTTGAAAGTTTGAAACAAATTGTACTTGAAGTTTACTTGGCATCCTAGTGGTTTTATCTTGGACAACCATTTCATAAACAAATTTCCCAGCAACCAACCTATATATCTCCATTTATTTGGAAATATCTGAGTGATCAGTGGGAGTCAACACCATCCTTTGAACACATTGAAGAAATCCATGGATAACCTCAACATCAACTTTAAAACTGTTATCATAGGATTTGTACATGTGAAAAACCCACCACAAGATCCCCAAATCTTGTGTAACTATGGAAGAAACTATCATTGTCACCTAAGTAGGATCTTCCCTCATTTTAGTGATGGAAGAGGTCCACCACAAGGGAGGCTTCCTTGGTGACCTCAAGGGATCGAACAACAATTTTAGTCCCCAAGCCTACCACCCCCTATCTTGATCACCTGTTAGTTGGTCTAGGTCTAGGAAATAAAGAGAGGTTGAAGGGTTATTGTTGAACCTTCCTGGAACAAGAAAAAATTTGTAGCATATATATAACAATTACCAATATGAAGTATGCAACAATGACCTCTCTAGACACTAGATAAATTAAATTGTACTTGGATGTTGCAAATTACAGAAGTAAACAACCATACAACAACAATAAATGTTTTGCGACAACAAGAATTATTGCTCAGAAACACCACAATTGACCATAAAAGGTAAGCATTCGACCAATAGAATATTATCCAATTTTTAGAGGTGATTTATGAATAAGTTAAGCCACTTGTAAGTAGGTGTATGCAAAAAATAGAAGTAGTTTTCAGTGGTTGTAGTAAGCTTTTGTAACAACAATAATAAATATTATAAGTTTGCTAGGGTTAGAGTTAGTAGAGTTAGTAGTGTTGATGTTTTGGTAGGCGCGGGAGGTATTAAACTCCATGTGTAACCTATGACTTAGAATAGAATATTCTGGAAGCAAGTGAACCATTAAACATATGTGTGAAAACTCTATAAGACAAGTCGGCTCCACAGGAAAACGATAAACAAAAAATATAATTACCAGAAAGTCAAGTCACTGGACAAATTAATATAAATAGAGGACGTTTTAGCTCATTTTCTGATCTGAAAATGGAAAATGTTTGTGTATACAAATTTGCAAGTGGAAAATCTATGTGTCTTGGGAAATTGGATCAAGTTGCAAGCACATAAAAATTATTTAGTTTTTTACTTAAAATGAACAACATGAATAGTCATAAACATCCATCAAAATAAGCACATAACACAACAAAATGATAAAGGAGTTCACCCCTCTCTTGGGATACATCTCCTGGTCCAGCTTCCAATGGATCATTTTCATTATATGCTCAAAGTGTTAAAATTAGTGCTTTACAATGCTCATAATGTAAATTAGATGGCTCCAATGGCTCTAGAATGTCCAAAACCTCCTAGCTAGGCTCTTTCTGCACCTGGTTTGGCAAAAAATTGAAGAAAATACACTTCCTAGAAGTCTTCCCCAATAGCCTGTTGTCTCTGCTTACCAAAATGCACCCACAGTGCCAAAACTTGGCCTCTGTGCAACCAAACCTAGCTCCTGCACATGTTTTGGATTATGGGTGGATTGTTCGTGTCGTTAGAATGGCTAGAACCTTTCCTGGTGGAGATCCCAGTCGCATGGCCCCATGTGGCCAAGTGTTGGCTGGAATTTTGCACCTGTCATGCTAGTCCCCTCCATGTCACCATGCCCTTGGTCCTGTGGTAAGTATGGAGAGTTGTGTCTGTGGGTTGGGGCTAAGCCCCGACCCTTTTTCGCCCGAACTAACATTTAATTAAACTTTAAATAAAAGTTATGCACTATAGAGTTAAGAACCACCCACAAGCGGACTGGTAGTACGACCTGCTCTTTGTCCACTCACTCGCTTGGAGGTCATGGGTTCAACCCCCATGGAGTGCAAACCAAAATTTTACACAACAAAAAGGGGGTGCCACATGGAATCCCCTAGCTGGGCCACGTGGCACCCTTTCACTCGTCCATGTAAGCTAACACGTGTCGGCCACTAGTTGGTCCATGTCATACCAATGCATGGTCATCCTACCACATCACCACTTGCCAAGTCACCTTGCCACATCAGTTGTATGGTCATATGGATTGTACGATCAGCTTCCATGTCAGCCTGTACGGACTATACAATCATCAAAATTTTGCAAGTTTGGGAAAACTGATAGAATGCAATATCTCCCTCATACGAACTTTGTTTTAGCCCATTCAAGTTGTGTTGGGATCGTGAGGATGAGATCTACGCAATGAAGTAATTTTCGAGAAATTTTGAACACTTTGATTTTTGAGCATTTTTTTGATCCCCTGGATCATTTGCACACCTAGTTTGATCACAAGTCTTGTGGAGAGATGTAGTTGCAGCTGCAAGGAGGAAGAAGGGTGCATGGTCATCTCTTGGTCTTGGTCTCTCACTTGGTGATTCTCTTGGTTACATTCTTGGTGATTCTCTTAGTAACATTCTTGGTGATACTCTTGGTGATATTCTTGCTAAGTATGGTGCAAGTTTGAGAGAGTAGTGTAGTTGCAGCTACTGCAATTGTGTATGGTACTTGTTATGTAGATATGGAGACTCTATCTCTTGTGCACTACCCTTGGAGGAGTGCTCTACTTGTCTTGGGTTTTTTTTGTAGTTAGCAGCTAGGGTTTATCCGTTGGTTCTGGATTAGGCTTGCCGGAATTATTCTAAGTAAAGGTTAGTGTGCTCGAGGGTGGCATATGTAAATTCCTATGGTTGGGTGAATATTATGTGACATTTTCTATGGTTAAACGAGCATACCAAAATTTCAACAAGTAGATCACTTGAGAGAATAGGAAAAGGAAATTTAACATCTACTTTCACCAGAAGATTGCTTCTAAACCAATATTGTTATCATCCTAGGGATTATGAAGTCTAAATGCATTACACTTGAAGATTGATCTAATTGAATCCAAGAGGTAGATTTTAAACCTTAAGGTGAAAAGACGTTTGGGCCTTAGGCTTTAGACTTTGAATAAAAGATATATAGGGTGCAAGCACGTTTGGGCTTTAGATATCGTTTTCCCTTCTTGTAGCTTCAACTAAGTCAAAGATCAAAAGTATAGGGATAAAATCCTAAAGTGCTAGCACTTTAGGGATTTAGGATTCTAACCCTAGTAAGGAAAATTTACAAATTTGGACAAATAAAACTTTATGAGAGGAAGAAACACTTATGTTCCTCTCTCAAGGTTTCAAATAAAAAGATTTTTTTCAACAAAATAACAATTTCACCATTTACATCAACAAAATTCCATATAATTGCAGAAAATTACTTACTTTATCCAAGAAACCAAGAGAATAAAACCCTAATTGCATAAATATCCATCCAAAATCAACAAAACGTCCACAAGAGATCTCCTTCAGGCATAGCGCATGAGACAGAATGACCAATAGCCCCAAAAAGGATGAAAAGTTTAGAAGTAATCACCCCAGAATGGTGAGGAATGATGATGAATAAAAGAGATCTAGTGCTAGCCTTCTTATAGGAGGCTAGCCTAGCATATTTGTCCACATAAAATGTCAACACGAAAATAGAAGTGGTGTTGTCCCCTCATTTATCCTTTACAAAATGCTAAAGTGCAAAATACATCATGAAAAATTCCACACATGTGAGACGTCAAGCCTTCCTAGGAAGGGTGGGGGCCTCCAAAGGCCATGTGGCATCATCTGGAAGTGAAGCCATGGAAAGGGCATGTCTACTCTATCATGGTCATGCCAAATCATCACCAATACCCAAATTTTCCACCAAAACCTTAGCACTACCAAACCCTAGAAGATGATGTCATGGACAAAGGAGGGTGGCGTTAGGGATTTAGGGCACTATGTCCCGGCTAGAGGGAGTTGCATCTCATCTCTGCATGGTCTCTAGCTGTCTATTGCTACAACATCCTTGATTCGGTGGGTAATAATCCTTGGGGGTACTCTGCCCAGCTTGTGGGATTTCAACCCATCTGTGTGCCATCATGACCCAATTTTCTCAAACCAAGCCCATCTGTCCATCGTCTAATGTTCCAAGGATTTGAGAGTTGATGTCTGAAGGTGGTGAGTCATTGGATGACTCACTAATCTATATCACACATGCCCAAGTTCTGTAATAAAGGCACAACTTTCTACGTACAAGCCCATGACGTCCCTCAAAGAACCATGTCAGGGCCATCCAAAACAAAGCATAGTATAAGACAAGGTTAGCCAAGGTTCAAAAGAAACATTAGCCCTTAAAACATGCAAAGTAAGTTGTAACTTAAGATATAAGACATGTAAAAAAATCACCTCAATATCCACTTCAAGCATCACACCAACCAAGGATTCCATGTCAGCAGACAAGTTTAAGTATGGGAGGGCCTTCATCCAACCCTATTAGGTGTGCCAGCCTAGACAGGAAATAAAAGAACCCATGCATAGGGATAGGTTCTGAGGGAAGAAGGAAATAAATAAACCCTTCAAAAGTGCAATAGTGATATGGTTTTAGGGCTTACTTCATGGAAAATGGTGTCATTGAATCCATTTCTATGAACACCTTTGTAGAGGGAGCACTTTCTTTCTTAAGATACCCTTTCCTTGATACTTTTTCATTTTGAACCCCTTATTTTCCTTTTTATACCCAGTTATCATTTGCAAGTCCCCTTTAAAAGGTTTCAATCTTCATTAATTCATTTTTTTACTGGTTAGTATTCCTTTATAATTTGGTGCATTCATTCACATCCAGTCAGGGGTGATTACCATTAGAGGGGGTATAGCTCAGGTTGGCCTAAAGATTTTATGCTGGCCTTTATCATTTATAGCATAACATAGATACATAGTAGTTGCCTCTACCTATGGACCTTCAGCCCCTTCTTCTCATGAGATAATGGACCATGACCAATTACCGAAGTTTAGTTCACTATGAGAGGCTCTCAAATGGAAAGTGTTAAGTATGGTGGGGGACAGAACGTTACCCTTGTGGGGGCCCCCTAGTAGTACCCCTTTGCCTTGGGCAGTGACAGCATAGGACTAGGGCATAGAGGCTGACCACTATTAAATTTTGGCTCAAACACAAGGTTTAATTTCATTTTAGCATTACTTGAACCATACACAATGACTACAACAACAATAACTAGCTACAGTAAACCAAGATCACAAGAAGAATAACCATGCACAATAACATAAGAAATATCTTGGGAAACCCTTCTACACAAGGGAATAAAACCCAACAATCCTTTGTTATATTCTTTTGAGAATATCCCCCAACCACCACCAAACCTAGCACACAAAAGGGTGTTGCTATGACTGAGAAAACTAGCTCTTAGAAAAGTGTGAGCTGCAATTCTCATAATTTCATACCTAATCTTCTGAAATCATGAGATGACACAGTAACGAGTGAGTTCCACAATGGGGATCCACCTTTGTTTATACAATAACTGACCCAACAAAATGTGTGTATATTGGCACAATAGGGCCGACCTGCACAACTTAATAATATAATAAATATAATTAATAATTACACAATATTAATTATCTTTTCATGGTGGGGCCAACTTGTAACCTTTACATCACAATTAGGGTTACACTTAGACAATATAGCAAGGGATTCACATGCTCACTAGTGCTCAACCACACGTCCGCCTGTTCTTAGCCACAGGGACGTCATACTCAATAGAACTCTATCTCAACTGAGTTCATAGGAGAATCATCTGGAATACCACATCGTCTCAAATCTCACACAGAGGAGAACGAATCAACTCAATCTAGAGGAGAATGATTCCCCATCACATGGGCACACCCAACATCGGGGGATGAATCAACTCTCACACAGAGGAGAACGATGCCTTATCACATGGGCATGCCCAACACTGGGCTCTCTCATAGGTAGACTCAACTTAGTCACAGAGGAGAATGTATCCTGGAGAATGTCATTTGACGCTGCAATCATCAACACTCCCTCTCAGCTAGGGATGCATTCTCCACCAAGCGAAGTCTCTCTCAGAAGTACTCAAACTTCTTCATGGCAAGTGGTTTGGTGAAGATATCTGGAATTTTCTCATGTGTAGGAAGGTACTGCATGCTTACTTATTTCCTCTACACCATTTCTCTGATATATGGTCTTTGATCTCAATGTGTTTCAATTTATCGTGAAACATAGGATTCTCTGAGAGCTTCACACATCTCTAGTTATCACAATGAATAATTGTAATATAGGTTTCGATAAAAAACACTCTTGTTGAATTCCAAGATCATCAGGAATCCATACATCGTCTCGTACCAAGCACAAGGTGCCTGCTTTCATCCATACAGGGCTTTCTTCAACCTGCACACATGGGATTTCTTCTCATGTATCATGAATCCATCTGGTTTCTCGATGTAAACCTCTTCCTCAATCTCACCATTGAGAAAGGTTGTCTTTACATCCATATGATGTAGTTTCCAACCTATGGATGCATCTAGTGCAGTGATAGTATGGATGGAAGTATATCGGGATACAGGAGAAAATGTCTCCTCATAATCAATTCCTTCCACCTGTGAGAATCCTCTAGCCACAAATCTTAATTTGTACTTCTCGACACTTCCATTAGCTGCATGCTTGATCTTCTAGATCCACTTGCAAGTCACTACGGACTTCCCTTCTGGTCTCAGAACAATATATCACATATCATTCTTCATGATGGATTGATACTCTTCTGTCATGGCATCTTGCCATACATGCTGACCTACTACTTCTCCATCATAGGAAGGCTCGGTATCAATGATGTGGCTCATAGCTGAAATGTAGCTTGAAAATATCTGTGGTTTCCTTCTTTCTCGGAATGTGCCTTGAGGATTTGCATGTCCCTTTGCCTCCTGCAAAGTTTGTTGAGCCCAGGCAGGATTTTTATGGTCTACTGCAATGTATCTAGGAACATCAATTAGAGTGATGGCATCAACTGGATCAGTAACTGTCTCCCTCTGATTCAAGCGACTCCCTCTAAAGTCGGGAGGATAAACATCTTCCTTTTCTAGTGTTGTTAACATAGAGACATCACATGTCTTCTCAGGTCCTCCACTACTTCTATAGAAATTTTTTGGCCTCCCATACTTAGGATAATAACTAATATGACCTCCCATAGGGTTAACAATCAAATTGGCCTCTTGTACTAGGATAATAACCAACCAAGAAAATTTGGACTATCGTACCATGGATAATGGTCCAAGTTATGAAGGCTCCCACACTAGGGATAATACCCTTCATTATCAAAATGAAAGCAACTACAGAGTGATGAAATCAAATAAGAAATGTAGTAAAAGACTTACCTTAGTCTGCAATCATGCTCAATCTTTCTTTCGGTCTTCCAGAGAAAGGCTGAGATAGAGAAGAACTCCTTGTCATTCTTGCTTGCATTCCTTAACTTCTCTTGAGGTGGATAATGTTGCTTTCTTTGCACATAATTAGTTGCAAGTCTAGTCTCTTTGAATAATGTGCACTTATAGCACACACTCAAATGTCACATCAAGGATCATTCTTGAATACTGCAATGTACCTCTCACATCAATTGTCTTCAAGCTTTCATTATTTGGAAAGTACTTCATGTTTGATAATTTTGCAAATGTGTCATCTATCACATCATCTTCATAGCTCACCCAGAATTATCACCTGGCCTCGTATCTTCACATCTTACTTTGGAGCACGCCCATTGGCAAACTGGAATATAACCCAGTTATATGCTAAGTGCTCTGGATTATAGGTTATCACTGAATGAAATACCAATAGATTGGTTTTATAAAATTTCCAATGAATTGACAGATTGTTATGTGCAATAATTCTAGCCTATCCCTTCAACATATAGGTCCACAGGGCCCTTGACATATTTTGATCTGATGGAAACATCCAACTCAGTCAATAGTCATCAATGCAAACAATAAATTATGTTACAAGTACTTACACATATAAGAAATTTTCTTCCTCATAAATGTACATTTTCACTGCCTTGAGATAGCCTTGGAACATGCCCAAATCTTGCTACAAAACTGCCTTTAGATTTTCTTCAAAACTATCATAAGCTTTCTTAGAAATCAGCCATAAGTTTGTTGGAATATAACTCAGATTTTCGATTCCTCATAACAACTTTAGAATAGGCCCAACTCTTGCCTCAATATCCCTTTAGGCTTGGTTAAGATGCACCTGTAGAACACACTCAGATCAGTACCAAATAGATCCTTAAATCTATCGAGTTGTATTTGCCTCTATGACTTTCAAACTTGTTGAAACGCACACTGAAAAAAAACTGCAGTAAAACTCAACCTTATCCTCCTGTGATTTGCCTTAAGAATGGTCTGATCTTTGCCTCACATTTGGATATGAAACTTTCTCAAGAACAAGTCTTAGGCATGCAGATATTTACTCTAAACTTTATGCCTAATAAAATGCCCGAGGAAGCTCGCTGGAACAGGTTTAAATATGCCTCAAAAACTTTGTTGAAACAGACTCAAATATACCTCAAAATTTTGCCTTTAGGTCTGCCTCAAATCTCCCTCAAAACCGGAATGCAATTTCAGTTTTAGTTCTGAGGTAGGTATGTTTTTTTAGGTATTTAGTTGGGATCTTATGTGGCAGCCTTAGAGGGGTCTCTCCCTACCGCGGTCTACTTTAACTAGGGCTTGACCTAGGCTAATAGTCCTGTGGCTAGATCTAAATTTTTTTGCAGGGGTCCGACGCCTTTCTTATACCAACGGTAAGGGTTTTGTCACTCCACAGTTGCCTCCTTTGGTGTGCAATGATTTTCTTCAAGTCTTCTCTGATACCATGTTAAATTTTGTCTCAAGCATGAGGTTTAATTTCATTTTAGCATTACTTGAACCATACACAATGACTGCAACAACAATAACTAGTTGTAGTAAACCAAGATCACAAGAAGAATAACCATGCACAAGAACACAAGAAATATCTTGGGAAACCCTTCTACACAAGGGAATAAAAACCAACAATCCTTTTCTATATTCTCAAGAGAAGATCCCCCAACCACCACCAAACCTAGCACACAAAAGGGTGCTGCTATGACTGAGAAAACTAGCTCTTAGAAAAGTGTGAGCTGCAGTTTTCATAATTTCAGGCCTCAACTTATGAAATCATGAGATTACACAATAATGAGTGAGTTCCACAATGGGGATCCACCTTTATTTATACAATAACTGACACATCAAAAGGTGTGTCTATTGGCACAATAGGGCCGACCTATACAACTTAATAATATAATAAATACAATTAATAATTAAATTATATTAATTATCTTTTCATGGTAGGGGCGACTTGCACCCTTTACATCACAATTAGGGTTACAAGTAAATCTTACACTTAGACAATATTGCAAGGGATCCACACGTCCACTAATGGTCAGTCACTAGGGACACGTCCACCTATTCTTAGCCATAGGGACGTCATACTCAACAGATATCTATCTCAACTGAGTCCATAGGAGAATCATATGAACTACCACATCGTCTCAACTCTCACACAGAGAAGAATGATACACCCATCACATGGGCATACCCAACATTGGGGGATGAATCATCTCAGTCTAGAGGAGAACGATGCCCCATCACATGGGCACACCCAACACTGGGGGACGAATCAACTCTCACACAGAGGAGAATGATTCCCCATCACATGGGCATGCCCAACACTAGGATATCTAATAGGTCAACTCAACTTAGTTGCAGAGGAGAACGTATCTTGGATAATGTCACCTTACGCTACAATCATCAACACTCCCTCACAACTAGGGAGGAATTCTCCACCAGGCCAAATCTCTCTCGGAAGTACTTGAAATTCATCCTGGCAAGCGGTTTGGTGAAGATATCTGCAATTTTCTCATGTGTAGGAAGGTACTACACGCTTACTTCTTTCCTCTGTACCATGTCTCTGATATAATGGTATTTGATCTTAATGTGTTTCAATTTATCGTGAAACATAGGATTCTCTGAGAGCTTCACACAACTCTGGTTATCACAATGAATAATGGTAATATAGGTTTGGATCAACAACACTCTAGCTAAATCCCAAACTCATTAGGAATCCATCCATCTTCTTGTACCAAGCACGAGGTGTATGCTCTAGTCCATACAGGGATTTCTTCAACTTGCACACATGGGATTTACGCTCATGTATCATGAATCCATCTGGTTTCTCGATGTAAAACTCTTCCTCAATATCACCATTGAGAAAGGTTGTCTTTACATCCATCTGATGTAGTTTCCAACCTATGGATGCAGCTAGTATAATGATAGTATGGATGGAAGTATATCGGGCTCTAAAAGAAAATTATTTCTCCTCATAATCAATTCCCTCCACCTGTGAGAATTCTCTGGCCACAAATCTTTTTTTGTACTTCTCGACACTTCCATCAGTTGCATGCTTGATCTTATAGATCCACTTGGAAGTCACTACAGACTTCCCTTCTGGTCTCAGAACAATATCCCACACATCATTCTTCATGATGGACTGATACTCTTTTGTGATGGCATATTTCCATACCTTCTGACCTACTTCTTCTCCATGACAGGAAGGCTCAGTATCAATGATGTGGCTCATAGCTGAAATGTAGCTCGAAAATCTCTGTGGTTTCTTTCTTTCTTAGAATGTGTCTTGAGGAGATACATGTCCCTCTACTTCTTGGAGAGTTTGTCGAGCCCATGAAGGCCTTTTATGGCCTATTGCAATGTCTCCGGGAACATCAATTGGAGCTACGGGATCAACTGGATCAATAACTGTCTCCCTCTAAGTAAAGTGACTCCCTATGAAGTCGGGAGGATAAACATCTTCCTTTTCAGGTGTTGTTAACCTGGAGACATCCCATATCTTCTCAGGTTCTCTACTTCATCTACAAAACGTTTCTATCCTCCCGTACTTAGGATAATAACCAAGATGACCTCCCATAGTGATAACAATCAAAATGGCCTTTTGTACTAGGATAATAACCCACCAAGAAAATTTAACTCCCGTACCAGGGATAATGGTCCAAGTTCTGAGGGCTCCCACACCATGGATAATACCCTTCATTACCAAAATGCAAGCAACTACAGAGTAATGAAATCAAATAATAAATGTAGTACAAGACTTACCTTAGTCTTCAATCATGCTCAATCTTTCTTTTGGTCCTCAAGAGAAAGGCTGAGATAGAGAAGAACTCCCTGTCGTTCTTGCTTGCATTCCTTGACTTCTCTTGAGGTGGCTAATGTTGTTTTCTTTGCACATTACTAGATGCAAGTCTAGTCTCCTTGAATAATGTGCACTTATAGTACACACTCAAATGTCACATCAAGGATCATTCTTGAAGACTGCAATGTACCTCTCACATCAATTGTCTTCAAGATTTCATTATTTGGACAATACTTCATGTTTGATAATTTTTCAAATGTGTCATCTATCACATCATCTTCATAGCTCACCCATAATTATCACCTGGCCTCGTATCTTCACATCTTACTTTGGAGCACACCCATTTCCAAAATGGAATATAACCCACTTGTATGCTAAGTGCTTTGGATTATAGGTTATCACTGGATGAAATACCAATAGATTGGTTTTATAAAATTTCCAATGAATTGACAGATTGGTATGTGCAATAATTCTGGCCTATCCCTTCAACAGATAGGTCCACAGGGCCTTTGACATATTTTGATCTGATGGAAACATCCAACTCAGTCAATAGTCATCAATGCAAACAATAAATTATGTCACAAGTACTTACACATATAAGAAATTTTCTTCCTTCTAAATGTACATTTTCGCTTCCTCGGAATAGCCTTGGAACAGACCCAACTCTTGTTACAAAACTACCATTATATTTTCTTCAAAACTGTCATAAGCTTGCTAAAAAATCAGCCATAAGTTTGTTGGAATATAACTCAGAGTTTCGTTGCCTCATAACAACTTTAGAATAGGCCCAACTCTTGCCTCAATATCCTTTGTGGCTTGTTTAAGATGCACTTATATCACACACTCAGATCAACACCAAATAGATTCTTAAATCTGTCGAGTTGCATCTACCTCTATGACTTTCAAACTTGCTAAAACGCACATTGAAAAAGAACTGCAGGAAAACTCAGCCTTATCCTCATGTGATCTAAATTAAGAATGGTCTGATCTTTGCCTCACATTTGGATATGAAACTTGCTCAAGAACAGGTCTGAGACATGCGCAAATTTACTATGAAATTTGTGCCTAAGAAAATGCCTCAGGAATCTCATTGGAATAGGTTTAAATATGCCTCAAAAACTTTACTGAAATAGACTCAAATATACCTCAAACATTTGCCTTTAGGTCTACCTCAGATCTCCCTCAAAACCAAAATGAAATTTTGGTTTTAGTTATGAGGCAGGTATGTTGTTTTAGGTTTGTAGTTAGGTTCTTCTGTGGCATCCTTAGAGGGGTCTATCCCTACTGCGGTTTAGTTTAACCAGGGCTCGGCCTAGGCTAATAGGCCTACGACCATCTCTAAATTTTACTACAGAGGTCCGACGCCTTTCTTATACCAACGGTAAGGGTTTTGTCACCCTTTTAACTTTCCACGAATGCCTCTTTTGGTGTGCAATGATTTTCTTCAAGTCTGATCTGATACCATGTTAAATTTTGGCTCAAGCATGAGGTTTAATTTCATTTTAGGATTACTTCAACCATACACAATGACTGCAACAACAATAACTAGTTGCAATAAACCAAGATCACAAGAAGAATAACCATGCATGAGAACATAAGAAATATCCCAGGAAACCCTTCTACATAAGGGAAGAAAACCCAACAATCCTTTTCTATATTCTCAAGAGAAGATTCCCCAACCACCACCAAACCTAGCACACAAAAGGGTGTTTCTATAACTGAGAAAACTAGCTCTTAGAAAAGTGTGAGCTACAGTTCTCATAATTTCATACCTCAATAGTTTTACAAGCACGTGTATGGATAGTATTTTTTAGAACGCTGATTGTCAGGCTTCATTTCTCACTATCTTCTCTTGCTGCATATCTTTATTCTTTTCCTTGAAGAGTAGTCATTTTTCATGTATTTGTTGTGTTTATTTTGGTCTTAGTAGAATTATGGGTCAAGCATTATAAACTATTCACAATATTATACACATAATCTAACTATTCACAAGAACCTCCAAATTTTAAGGAAATGGGGTGGGGACATGGACTTTATATATATAATATAAAAAAATTAAAAATTAAAATTAATAATGATAAAATCTCAACAATAACAATTCATTCCATGCAAATTCATCATTGTGCAATGTAAATACTAAATAGTAAATAGTAAAATACTAAATAGTACTAAATTTGTAAATGATACAAACATGATTCAAATTCAAATTCAGTAATGAAATACATTGATGCATAAATCATAAATGAAACAAAAACAGTAAAATATTGATACATTGATTTAAAATCATCATTCTTCATTCTAGAATCTAATTAGTACTAAGCAAAATAGTAGATACTAAAGTCTAAAATAGTAAATTGGAATTACTCAAACTAAAAAATAGTAAAGAGTAACGAGTCAAATACTCGTTTCGAGGTCATCAATGTTTAGAGTGGAGACTCAAAAGTCAAAATTGAAAATTAACAATGGACAATGAACATTGAAAATAAAATGAGCATCATGGGGTCAATCTCATTGACTGATCATCTACAAACATCTGGTGCATAAATTCGTTAGGACCATCAAAAGGAATATCACTATATGTCTCTAAGTCATAGTCACTCTCATGAGTAACCAATGGCACATCAACCAAATCATGTTGCAACTCGTTTGGTTCATCCTCCTCATCTATCTGTGCACCATCCTTTGGATCCACATCCCATCGTGTCACATGTCCCCTCCGATACTCTGGTGTCTTCCTATGTGCAAAACGTAGGGCACTATGCAATGCAACTAGCTTCTCTGCTCTCTTAGAGACAAGTCTATTCCACTTGATAGAGTGGATGAAGCTATATGTGGACCAATTCCTCTCTGCTACGGAGGAACTAGCAATTTGAGATAACAAACGAATATAATTTTTTTGGATATTTAGAGCATCATCCCCATGCATGGTCCACCAACAATGGGGTCATCTTGGCGTAAGTCATTGTGATCTCCCCCTGCATCAGGCTTGTTGAAGGGACCATTGAAACTTGAAAATTGCATCCACTATCTTTTAAATGTTGTCCCATCTTCTGCACTATACATCTTTGTAATGACAGCTCGAAATCCCTTCTTAACCTCTAGATCCTCAACGGGAAGAATTCTACTAGGCCTTACCACATACCATTTTGGATTGAATGCATACGTTCCATGTGCAAAGGTGTGTTCATTTTATCCCACCTACATTGAATAATGGGTCGAATTTGGGTCGTGTATAAATCTAAGGAGGGATCTTTCTCATGAATGGATACCTTCACTTGACCCAACATGATATCAAAATTCTCATAGATTTCTCCAAGAGTAGGAGAATTTGTGTTAATGTAGAAAATCACCTCAACTATAGGACATAAGAGTGATACCAAATAACCACAATCTATCCACCAATCACTATCCAATCTTTGAACCTTGATTTTCTTACCCTCGTTTGTTTTCGATTATTCCCACCTACTCCATTCTTGTGTCACAACAATGGCTTGCAATGCCAATTGCACCTCCAACCTCTCCAATAAGAGAAAATAGCTAGCATATCCAGTCTCTATGGGCTTGAGTAATTCCTTCCTTGAGTGAGACCTATACACGGTTAAGGAGGTGTGGTGGTTGGAGATAAACATTTTCACATTTCTCGCAATTGTCACCAAGCTGGATACCCACTCAATTTTTCCAATGTCTTTCAGTGCACTGTTGAGTGTATGCACACAACAAGGGGTCCATAAAATATGCATGTATTTACTCTGAATCAACAACCTAGTTGATCTGCACACTGTTGTTGCATTTGTCACAACCTATACAACACTTATGGGCCTAACCTCTTCTATAGCATCTAGAAGAAGCTCAAATTGGAAAGTTGTGTCTTTGCACTTTCTAGAACAATCAATATCTCTAAGAAAGAAAAGTCCCTCTCTACATGTAACTATGATGTTGATGAGTGCACATTTGGTGATGTCTATCCACCCATCCATATCAATAAAATAACCTTCCTTCACCCATGTTTGTCTCGTCCACTCTTTGTGCATAGTGATATTGGACACTTGTCTGTCTAAGATCACAATACTCAACTTATGTTCACTTGAGGGCACATATGGGGGTCCTGTTATTGCAATTTCCTTGACCATCTCCTTATAATGAGGAGAGTGACGAGGAGAGTGACTAACATGGAAATGAATGCCATTAGAAAAAATAAATTTGCGAATGGCATCATCTGTATCATCACAGTTCAACTTACTATACATTCCTACAATAGTTGGTCCCATTGCACAAGAACGTGAACCCTTATGTTTGGAAGAAGATATCCCACTACCAATAGGATATGGTGGAGGCATAAAGCCCATGAATGATTTCTTTCCTTTTGGATCTTGTAGTTTCTTCAACATTCTCATAAGCTTCACGCATGACATTTTGGCTAGAGAAGGTGCCTTTTTCATATGTTTTTGTTTCTATCCTCAACAACTCGGATCTTTCCATCATGGTTAATGTTGTACATATTGTAACCCCTTTTCCACCTTTTCCCAAAAGGTGCATATTAACTAGACTATAAGTCCCACACCAAGGATGGCCACAAATATTGCATGTCCATTTGTGCGTCCCACCTCTTTTTACTCCTGGGTTTTTGTTGGTTGAGGGGCCAAGTACTTTGGTGGCATATAGCAAAAGTGGTTTTCTTGGATTTAATGTCCCCTTTGCATAATTTGTCGATACCTTTGGTGGAGATAGATCATTTTCTTGGGTTTCATTCAAATTTGATGATGAGGTGTTCTCATTCCCACTTTCAACCTGTGTCCCACTCCGAACATGACTCTATATTTGGGTATTTTAATCACTATCAGTGTCATTGTCATTATCATTGTAATCACTCATGTTGTTGTTTTCTAATTTTTATGTGAAAGTTTTTAATTTATGGCAACCTATAGCAAGGGTTCTTCATTATTATTTTTTATTTTATATGGTTAACTACATGCCCAAATGCTTAGTTTGAAGGGTAAAAACAAAAAATAAAGATAAAAATTAGAAAAAGACCTCTCAAAAATTAAAAAACAACAAGCAAAAAATTAAAAAACCCTACCTACCCACTACTAGAAGAAGAAATATGTTGAAGGGAAATGTAGAATGCTCCAATCATTGCTCCAATGCTCCAATCGCTCCAATTGTTGGGTAGCTAAAGCTTATAAAACAATAAAACATTGAACAACAAGTCACTCGACAACTACGAAAGTTCGATTGGCAACTAAGGAACCTAGAAAGTTTGATTGGCTAAACGAGAATTGTCTCACATCGACAACTTACTCTCACGGTGGGCTCAAATGCTTCCTCTCACATCTGGCTTTATCATGGTGGGCTCGAATTCTTTCTCTCACATCTGGCTTGAATGGCTCAAATGAGCGGCTTAATCCTCACACACGAGCTATGGCTCGAATGGCTCGAATGGGTGGCTTAATCTTCACGCATGGGCTATGATAACATTGATAAGTTCAGAGTTAGATTATAGATATATGACATAGGATATAAAAACGAGTTAGGTTTAACTTTTAAGTTAATAATTTTTTTTTTATATATATATATCTTTGTTTTTTAATTTTTAATTTTTGTTATTTTAAGTCTTATTAGGCCAAAATTCAGGGGTGGGAGAGTGGGAATCCAAAATCCCCCCTTTTCAAGGGGATGCTCACACACACCCTTTTTAAGGAAACTCACCCCCCACCCTAGGGAGTCGTGTCCCCCTACATCTCCCCACATCTCCCCAAAAAAGGGACATGGGGAATAACTCCCTAGGTGCCCCCCTTGTCTTGAGAGTGTGGGAAACATGGAGGGTGTTCCCCCCACCCTAGGGGATGTGTCCCCATGGAACACTAGTATTTATAACATGTTGAATCAATGTTTCAAACTAGTGGTAACTTTCCATCCTTTTGGCATATTCTTTTGAATGGATCTCTAGCTGTCATATCTGTAAATCTAGTTATTGGAGTTCACGTTTTTATGATGTTGAAAGATCCTTTAACTTCATTACATCAACGCAACCTATTGTTTTTATCTGAAGCTCAAACAAGCATGGACAAGAATGTATTGGAAATAAATCCAATATAAGTGCATGTCAAGAAAACTGATTATATTGAGCTCAATAGGTTCTACTCATTTTCCCTAAGGCCAAACATTATGGTATGTACAGTGTTTGTAATGACCATGCTTTGTTGAGCATGGTGTAATCCTCACATTTGGATACAACCAACTCTTATTGGGTCGTTCATGTGATCATTTATTATATTACTAGGTTATGGTTAAGGCCAACCTACTATGATATGTAGGCTCAATAATCCTTTTGGGGAGTGCATTCTAATTATGTGAACCCATAAACCCTCTTAGGAGGATTCCCTATTTGAGTTGTATATAAATACACAACTCAAACTTTATTTGTAAATCCTCTTTTGATCATTAAGCTAAGGTTCTCCAATACAAGTGTTTTAAGCCTATACTACAACTTTGCGTTCTCTCGTGGTTGGCATATTTTCTCTTTAATGTGCGTTTGTGCATCTCATGTGTAGTGCAGTGATACTTGGAAATTTTAATCTCTCTATGCACTTTTGGTTTATCCCTATCACACTTCTTTAGTGTTGGTTTTGTTTTTTTAATGTAGGTGTTTGGTTCCATTCGATCACCTCTTTTTGTTTGTGATTTCAACATGGTATCAGGGCATGTATGAACCTTTTTCTACCTATTGTTAAGGTTTCTTCTTGGATGTTCATGTTGTTGTGATCAAATTTTGGTGTCCAAAAGAGAACTAAATCAAAGGAATATTAGGGAATTTTTTTCCCATGGTTTATTGTGGGCTAGAAAAGACATTTTTAGGGCTATCGGAGCATGTTTTATGCACTAATTACATATATTTTGTCCATAGATTGGTGCGCCGAACTTTATGGTTTCTAGATTTGTTTTTTCAAAAACATTTTGGAAATGTTTGGCTACTGGTATCACTTTTTTGTGACCATCGAACTATATTTCTAGATATGTGTTTTCGGGACTTTTCACTAAGTGCATCATGTTTTTGTGACTACGGAAATAGGGTTTCTAGTTTCAATAATTGTTTGGATATTTTTTACCTATGGCATCACTTTTTTGTGACCACAGAACTAGGGTTGTCAGTTTTATTTTATTTATAGGCTATTTGAATATTTTTGGCTAGAGGCATCATGCTAAGAGATGTATATTTAGAGTTTTTGACCATCTCCTAAGTTTCCCATGTTTTTTCCCTCTTTTCAAAATTCAAAGCTATCTTTTTGTTCATTTTGTAGAAATATTTCTTGAGGATTGTCTTTTGACTAAGGCTTGGGCTGCTCTAAATAGAAAATTAATATACTAAATATTTCTTGGAAGTGTTGGTGCTATTCCATTCCTTGGTCTATATAAGGGATTCCTAGAATACTTTCATAGCCTTATTCATTGTTGAACCTAACGAGCTCATAATGGCTCTTTTCTCTATTCAATAGACCTACTTATATGTGGAAAGTTCCTAACACAAAAGAACTCTAGTTGCAATGGTTGTCATATTGATAGTTGTTTCTTTAAGTATTGTTGACTTGTTTTCAAGGGATTGAACTTAGATAATAAAGGTATCATTTTGACCTCAACATTTCCATATTGAAAGGTATGGGTACTATTACCTCCTAGGAGGTTACCCTATATTGTTTTTCATGGAAACACCATTGTAAGTCCGAAATGATGTGAGTCTAAATCCTTGTAGGCCACGTGGATGGCTATGTATACACTATCCTAGGATTTTTACTATTGGCCAAGCCCGATGCTTCTCGTGCCCACACTCAATTCCTTTTGTCCTAGGTAGGATTGTAGGCTTTGAGATGGATTTACCGTGATACATGGTTTACGGGACCCATTGATTTTGTAGGGGTGATCACACTATGTACGGTTTGTTATGCCCATGGTTTTATGCACACCTATATCTTTCCAACATGGTCATGTTTTATCGAGTTTGTATACGTCTTCTTGGCCATGGTGTAGTATTCATTTAAAATTCTCAACATGACAGTTCATGGATCCTAATGCATAGGGTCCCGGGACCAAAAATGAAACAAGGGCTCAAAATGACCATCATCATGTGTACTTGACATGCCACATTAAAATTTTGGCAAAAGGAAGGTTTATAAACAAAATTATGATGTTGAAGGGTGATGTGAGCACATTTATGGGGCCAGGTGGCAGTATACAGTCATTCCATGGAATGTAAAGGAAAATATGAGTCTAGAGATGAAGCAAACCTCATTTTGGACAAAACCCATGTATTAGAATTCTTCAATCCGGAAATTTTACATGGATTCAAAGAAATCAAGATAAGTAAAACATGGAAATTTTAAAAAGACATATTAAAGGTTATATTCTAATGTAATAACTGATTAAAAGGGGAAATCACATTATATTTTAAAAAGGGGTCGCCCCCTTATCCAAAGTTTCTAATAAAAGAGAAGAGTGTGTCCTTTCACTTAGAGTATATGGAGAAAATGTGAGCTGTGGAGTTTGGAACCTTAGCTAGTTGTTGGCATACTCCCAAATGATTCAGTCCTCTCTTAGCTGTGAGAATTGTTGGGAAAATTATATGTGATAATTTTTGTTACATTTTAATGTCGACCTGGGGGTTCATAAACTTAGAGGTGAAAGAATAGGAAATGAAGGATCAAAGGATAATTATCCTAATGTTGACAACTATAAGAAGAATCATGCAAAGAAAGAAAAACAAGGAAAAGCAATTAAAAAAAACCACAAGGAATGTATCATTGGGACGCGGGACAATGAGTTCTATAAAGGCTTTGAGTTGCAATCTTTCATACAAATACATTCATGCAACTTTGAGAGAGTAACTAACTAATATCCTAATCCTTCAATGATTGTTTCCTGTAGTGACTGTGAAAAATTAAATAAAAGCAATGTGAATTCAAATTCGAGTGCGAGAGACTAATTCTCTGCCCAAATCCCCTTACAAGGCTTAGGATGCAATCTTTCATTTTTACAATTTAAGTGTTCATGCTATAGATGAAGAGGGTGGATTCAAGTTCAAAAGAATTAGTTTATGTTCATACAGAAATGAAATCTATTACTAAGAATAGCAACAAAATGTCACTTAGATTGATGTCCAAAATTGATGAGCGACATATTACTCAAAACTTTGTTTATGATTTACAGATCTAACATTGGTTTTATCAGTTTAGGAAGAAACACTTGTATGTTGTCTATGAGATTAACAACGAATCATTACTTGTATGTGTTAAGACAGGACAAGCTTTTAAGATGGCTTTGCACTTCTGCATTCAAATATCTAGCCATTGTGCAATTATTACTCAAATAGATTCTTGTCACTTATCTCAACACATGGGACTCATTAAATGTTTTAAGGAAACACACTTCAATCTACAATCAATTAAAAGGTTGGGAAAAAGAATGACAAAACTACAGACTAATCCACTCATTGCACATAAAAATTCAAGGACTACAAACAATGTGAACTAGGTACATCACAATCAAATATGTTATTTCTATACATACTGCAAATTCACAAACTGAGTGTAAAACCAAACCGTTGTCTCATTTTTATAACTCTGAGAAAATATATATTTGTCACTTGTGGGATGGAAATAGGACTATATAGAATGAAAAATCATAAACCAAATGAAGTCAAGACATAGTCATATCATGTATTCAATTCAAACTATTAACCAATGCTATGTGTGGAACATAGCTATATTTTATTTCATTAATGAAACCATTCAAGATGGTGTGCTGTCGCGATTTAGTTCCTTCACCAAAGCAATACTTGACCTGAAATGTGAGCCTGTTACCATTCCACTCATGGGAAAGTGTTATATTGGATACATAGGTATATTAAAAAAATCAAAGTAAGACTACATTTAAAAACCAGAACTCACAATTAAATCATAGGAATTCTATTTATGAAATCAAATGAAATATGAAAACCTTATGCTAAGAAAAAAAAACAACGCCCACCCACACAGAGGGGCCCTTTCGATGTGTCCAACACTGCTAGGAAATATCATATTAGGCTGAAGTGATGCACCAGAACTCAATAGTTCTTCATTAAAACAAAAATTCAGATTACAAGCTTACAATACCCTACTCTTGGCTCCTCTATTACAAGAAGGAATTTCTCCCGTATGCCAACTTACTAAATCCCCCTTGTTGGCACAGGGGCAGACCCAAGGTTCAATGCTACAACAACACACCAACAAGACCCTAACTACTGTCCCTTTTGGCAACACCTACAAAGCAGATGAAGTCTCACCCAAGGTAGAGGTAGGGGTGGTTGCAAGATTCAGGTGTCTGCAACCTTAGCTAGGACACAAATCTATGATTATTGAATAAATAATTTAGCACCGACAGTTCCTTAATATGCAATCAATATCCACTTCACTGGTAAAACTGAGCTTCACCACTTTCACAATGATCTCAACGTATTCAAGCACTTAGCATAAGAAAATAGACCAGATCTGGTAGATCAAGCAATGAGCATATTCATATATATCAGATCTAACATTCTATCCATCATGAGCACTCAACAAAAGAAGATCTATCTAATCATCTCAAAGCACTTAGCAAAAGAAGATATAAACACATCAAGACAATGCAAAAAGCCAGACAACACAATGTTTATGTGGTTCACCCCCACCCTAGGGATACGTCCAACAACTCTTCTTCTTTATTAGCTTCTCAATAGGTTACAAGCACAGAGCCACCAAAAACCTTACTCTGCCTAGGAAAGGAGATCTGCACAACTCACTAGATCCTCCTTCCCCGAGTAGATCTAAGAACATAGTCTTCCACAACTTCTTACAATGACTTACACTTAGCTCTGCAATTCTCACTCAGGCATATAGCACTTACAATCCTTCAATCACATAGATCTTGCACTTAGCCTACATCACATAGATGTCGATTGATAGATACATCGCCTAGATGTCTATTTACACTTTACAAAAGTGGGCCTAAGCATGGGTAAACCCATGGGCCAACATCCCAATCCCGTTACATATTCCCCAAAATCCAAAAAGGACCCAAAAGTGGGCCGAGATCCCATGATCTCTGCTTCATCTTGCGCTCTTCCTTCGATAGGGTGTTGAAGTCCCAAAATAGGTCAATATGACCAAGATTATCCCAAAACTTGGTCAAGGGCCAACAAGCCCCCCAAAATCACATGTGATTCATCCCAAGTCACTCTGGTCTAATGAGTTATTCCTCGAATGCCTCGAGCTGCTTCGAATTGTTTTTGTGTTGTGGCCTCTTGCTGGGAAAACTCCTGGATCACTGCATCATTCATGGGCCGTTCTAGACATTGCTCTGCCATGATGACAATATGTTCTAGCTCTACTCCTTGGTTCTCGACTTCTGTGAACAGTTGGCATGCCTTATCTTGCACTAGTTGAAGTTGTTGAGTTACTTCCATAGCCTTGCTTTGAATCGTATGGAGTTGTTGCTAGGCAATGTGTTCTTATTGATACCACTTCATTCTTTCTACTGGTGACAGGGCCTTCAGCTGTGCCTGTAGTGTGTCTGCATGCTGCTTCACATCCTTGAGCTGCGACTCCAATGCCTGTAGCTCTGGATTTTCGACAAGGTTCTCATATGTTTGGGAAATTCGGTTACTCAACTGCTTGCATTCCAGGGAAATAAATTTTAATCAGTAAACTGCGCTCCCGACAGTTGCTTCTCGCTAGTCTCTTATCTCTTGAGGGGTCTTGGGCATAGTGCAGAGCTCTAGATATGCGATGTGTTGCTGGAGCTTCTAGATTACTTCTTCAAGTTGTGCCACCTGCTATGGAACTCGCTCTTTGGTCTATACTTCGACGACTGTCACAGAGTGAAGTGCTCTGTTGACCAGTTCCTTTACTTCGAACTGATCTACGAGCAACCGTTCCTTGTTTTTCTGTAGCTCTGCTTTCTCTTCATCCACTTTGTCTGGAGAGAAATATTTTCTCACTTTGAAGCACTACATTTCTCGATAAGTATGTCTTGTACTTGTGTTAAATTGTGGGTGGTTTGCACAGTTTCTTGTTGAGCTCGTCGAAGGCGAGCTTCGACTATATCGACAATCTGGTGGAGTTGAGATGGCTCATCCCCCAGTTCTGGTGTTCCTACTGGTAGAGGCATAGATGAGACTGTGCGGTTAGAATGTAATGCTTATTGCACCCCCTAGAGCTCGATCTCGATACGATTATACATCTGATCTTGCTTCGCCTCCTGCTTCTCTACTATCTCTAGTGAAGCATCGTTCAAGGCTGCAATGTTGAAATTAAAGTCATCTGAAGTGAGGGTAGTCCGCATCTTAGTTACAGGTGTTAGAAAAACAGGACTGCGGAGAAATAAAATAAAACAAATGCAGAAACAAAACACAGACGATACACAATACAATAGAGACACAGGTTTACGTGGTTCACCCAGTGTGGGCTACGTCCACCAGAGAAATTGCAAGGTCCTTCCTTTATTATTATCCAGCGTATGAAGGGATACAATCTACAACAAACTTGTTGTAACTTCCTCTTCTTTTCATATGAAGGGATTCAACCTACAACAAACCTGTTGTAACTTCCTCTTCTTTGCATATGAAGGGATTTAACCTACAACAAACCTGTTGTAACTTCCTCTTGTTTCTTTCACAGTATCTCGTCTCATAATACAATACTCACCATAATGCATAGCCGCAATACATTTCCCTCATAATAGAGGGTTTCCTTCTAGGGAAAAAGACCCTAACATAATTTCTACCATTAGATCTACGAACTTATAATAAATAGTTCAGATTTACAATGTGTTATAACCCTAAAATGCACCACACAGGCTTACCTGGCCTCAGGCCAACTCATGTCTCTTCCTTGCCAAAGCCATGCTGAATAAAACCTTGCAAAACCACTCAAAACAAGCAACCCGTGCCCTAACCTAGCATTGGGCGCGGTGGAACGCTTGCTGGCCTTCTACTGCATGCGTTGGACCGCGGGCTAACCCGCTACAGCCCGCGGTTACCTAACAAAGCAAAAAATAAGGAAAGTTTCTGTCGGGACGAAAGGCTTTGGGTCAGTTAACTGGAACTCCCCGCCATGCATGGCCTAGAGTTCGTCTAAAACCCTAGCTCCTTTTAGCCTATAAAAGAAGGGGTAGGGGTACTATTCAAAGGAGGAAAAATCATAGCAAAGAAACTCTGCCCAATTGCCGAATCCGTTTTTTCCCAACCCTTTAGCCTTTCCTCAAGCTTTAGGAGAATTCAAGCAAAGCAGTTGGAGGACAAAGAAGAGGAGGAGCCCAGGATCAGGATTGAGGAACGGTGGCCGGTCTCAAAAATCATTGTAAGTTGGTTCATATTGAGATTAATAAAGAGATGCTTTTCCCATCCCAAATACATGAGTCTTATATGTTTTATGTGATTTGTGTTTAATCTATAACCCTCTAGTAGAACAATAGCATGCATGCATAGTTTTGTCTTGATTGCAGGATCTCTTTTTGGAAGGAGCAGCAGAAGCAAGGAGATAAAGCTCAACAAAGGATCTACACCAACCGTCGATAAAAAGGTTAGTTGGTTCTTCCCTTGTTTGCTTGTGAAAAAGGGTTTTAGGTTGGGGTAGAAGGTTAAAAGTTATTTCTGAAGGGTCATGATCTGCATGCAAGTTTAAGCCCTAGCTTGTTAGTCCGTAGGGTAAAATACCCCACAACAGAATTGGCGATTTCACTGGGGATATTTTACTCTTATGGTTTCCGGATTTCATTAGAGGTTCTTGGGTAGTTCAAAGAAGTTTAGTATTTGTTTCTTTGTTTATTTTGTTGTCTGTTAGGTCAATGCTAGCAGGGAACCTGGTTATCAATACCAGTTTTCCTTGACTGATGCTTGACATTTATTCTCGGGACACACAGAGGTACCCGCGGCCTGCAGAAGCCCTGCCCGCGGGTAACCCGCGCCCTAACCTTCTACAGCCCGCGGTTGACCGCTTGCTGTGGTGGTTTCAGTAGCGTGTAGAGCCTAGGAAGCTTAAGAGGCAGTCTCCTCTTCCCTGTCAGAATTTTACCTTCTCAGGGGGCTTTCTGGATCCTGTCTGGGTCTTGATTGGTTTACTGTCTTGCTTTCAGTCTGCCCTATTGTCTTGACTGTTCTTTGCATTTGTTTTCTTTTTTGCAAGTTTTTCTTTTCTGTCGAAGTGGAAGCATCCAAGCCTTTAGGAGACCCTGGTTGTCAATACCAGAGGCCTTTTTCAGATCTGGGCTACCTGTGTTTGATTTTTTCTCAGATTTTATAGATACCCGTGGGCTGATTTAGTTCTAAGAGCGGGTACCCATGTGCTGTTATAGCTCAGCACGCGGTTGACCGCGTGCTGTCTCGGTGACAGTCGCGGGTCTATCTGGTTGCTTTTCAACCTGGGTGGGGCAGTCATCCCCTCCTGTGGTGAGAAGTGCTCCTTTCAGGGTTTGGAGTCTGGGGCTGCATAGTCAGCAGGGTAGGGCATCTTATCCTTAGCCTATGTTTGTTAGTTAATGTTTTGATAGAAAAGACAAAAGAGAAAAAATATATGTTTTATGGTTTTTAGGAAAGTGTTAGAATTGGTGCTGTTGTGATTGCTTTGTTGCATTTTTTTGCTCTGATTCTGTTTGCGATCTGCGCTTTAAGCCAGAGTTTTCTTTTTATTCTCTTGGTTTTGTTCTTATCATCATTTTTCCTTCTTGTGTTATTTTACAACAAAATAAAAAACAATTTCTTGTTTCATTTTCTTCTTGGTTTGAAGATTGTGTTGTTGCATCAGTAGCTAGGAAAGAAGTCTTTTTGCATAAGTTTTTGCAGTGCATGTCAAGTATAAGTAGCTCGCAGATCTGAGTGAAAGTCCTTTGTATTTACTGCATGAAATCTTAGTAAATTTGAAAAGGAAAGAAGTCTTTTTGTTGAAAAGTTGCTGGTTTTTCATTTTAGTAAAAGTTTTTGTTTCCAAGCATTTTTGTTCATTTTGCTTTGAGTCTTTTTACACACCATCAGTTTCACTTTCGCACCTTGTGACTTAAAGAAGCCCATTAAAAGCAACGCTAATTAAAATCAAATAGACTTTTCTGTTTGTAGGCTGCATAAACTAGCTCAGAAATAGGGCCTTGGAATAGGTTGGAGAGTAAATTCTCCAAGGCCACCCAAACTAAACATTGGAGTCTGTCAATAGGGAGTGTAGAAGTCCAGTTAAGGAAAGTTATCTGGGACCCCCCTCTAACACAGGGGCTAAACACGAGGTCGCGTAAGGAAAGGTAGCGGAGATAACCCCTCCAAAGCTGGACTGAGCGTTGTGGAGAACACATATTGAGGATTTGTTAAGGGATTCCTTCGTTTGCATTTGCCACGGAGCTTCGTGGGTCTCGAATCCATTCGAGGTCCTCAATTGTCTTCTGGAACATTTTCTCTCGATACCCTTGACAGGTTTCGGGCTTGATACCCTGCTCATTGTGGTCTACCCAACTACTGACTGTACCCGCCTGGTGATTGTTCACTTGCTGGCAAACTAGTTGCCAATCTTTTCTAGGGACATACACAGGTGACTACGGGGATATACTGCGGTACCTAGGATGGACATTGGACCAATGCTTTGCAGAGTATACCTGGAGGGTTCTTCCGTATTCGAGTTGCACTTGCACCGGTAAGTTTCTCTAGTGTTGATTGTTGTAACTGTTCTTCCAACTAGTTTAGTGCTTGCTTGATTTATCTTCTAGGGGATTTCTTTTAGTGTGTGTTGCTGTTTGTTCATGTAGAATACCTTAGTGTGTCGTGAATATTCTCACACAGTGGAGGATTCAGATCTCCGCCAGTCATGAAGGCTTCTGGGCCTGCCGCCGGTTATACTGGAGCCACCCCCGCCACCTTTGAGGCGGAAGTTGGACCATCAAGGGTCCTTCGAAGCAACCGAGGCTTTTGATCCCAAACAATCCCCCAAGGAATCGACTGCCAATATTGGATTGGTTGAAACCTCCAACACTGATATCTGGACACCGGTTATCGTACCAGTCCGATTTACCGAACTTCTGTCAGTTCCACATACAACTATGGCAACAGACGCTGCTACTTCCTCTAGGAACTCTTCCATTCCCATCACTGTTGCTACCACAGGAGAAGCTTCTCCTAACTTTCCTTTGTCGACGGTCCAGGCCACTACGGTCTCGGCCGCAACTACGTCACAAAGTGGACCGACCCCATCTATCGTGGCAGCCACACCTCCTTACATACCTAGTGCGACAGGCCCTCCGTTTTCTTACGGTATGCCTAGTTCAGGTACTAGTCCTGCACTCACTTCATCCACTTTCCAGACTTTGTGTCTGGGGGCAGGGAGCTCTAACGCTCCTCTGCAAGGTCAACTTGGGGGCATTCCTGTCTCTTTCAATGCTTTTCCTTACGCTGGAGGTCATATTCCTCCTTCATCCCCGTCGCTTGGTGGATTGCATCAGCAGTCTGCCGGGCAGCCTGCACACACAAGTCCTTTTGGAGCTGGGAGTCAAGGAACACCTGCACAAACTCAGCTGGTAGGTTCATCCCCGTTCATGTGGAACGGGACGATTGGTAATAACACTTTAGCATCCGCTGCTTTCCCAACTGGGGGCACACCTGTTTTTGGATACTTTACACCGACACAGGGTACTATTCCTGCGCTGGGGGCACATATACCAGGACCTTGGAACTCAGAACAAGGATCCGTTCCATCCTCTGGAATGTCGTTCTGGGGTATTTCTTTCCACAGCCAATGGAACCCCGGACAGACTTCTATGCCTCTTCCATCAGGACTGGCATGGGGTAATCCGTCCCAAAGTCCATCAAACACGATGAACGCCCAACATCCTTTGTCCTTCATGGGGAATCAGCCAATGATGTCTCCTCAGATGCAAAACCCTTACGCTCGTCACGTCCATGGTTTCTACCAGAACCCGGGCCAACAACCAAACTTTTCCTAGCAACCTGGTGCCAGTCAAACTCCAGGACCCCTTTATCCAGGCTATCAGCAGCAACCTAAACTCCCTTTCTTGGCGACGTTACACTTGCCAGATTTAACACGGTTGTTAAATGATCCTATTTGTCACGATTTGCGTTGGCCTCCTATGCCAACAAAGTTTCCTTTGGACATCCCAAAGTTCGAGGCTAAGCCTAACGAAGATCCAGGTGATCACGTGACTACTTTCCATCTTTGGTGTTCATCGAACTCACTGAAAGATGACTCCATCCAGTTGCGATTGTTTCAACGCACCCTTATTGGGAGTGCCGCGAAATGGTACATAGATCTTGATCGTTCACGATACTCTACTTTTGGCGAACTGGCGATGGTCTTCCTTAACCATTTCCAGTTACCTGTGAGATACGACGCTGGCACAGAATTGCTAGCCAATTTTGAGAACATGACAGCAGACCATATCTCAGATCACATTCGAGAGTGGCGATGCCGAAAGAGTCTTATCAAAGTACCTGTCCCACCAGCATTCCTGTTGGAGTGGTTCATTAAGTCCTTGGTCCCATAGTTGTCCAAAGACATCGCAACGTCCAGAGTCTTCTCGGAAGAAGACGCCATTATGCGAGCTCAACAGTTTGAGCTTATCTATTCTCAGTCCGGTTTGCTATACAGCATATTACCAGATGCACCACGGCCGATCCTGGAAAAAACCAGACAGAGAGCCGGACCACATGCTGACGGTATTGTAGGTTCGGCACAAACCAAGCCCGCTGAGCAATTGACAAAATAATTGCAGCAGTTATCGATACAACACTCAGCGGCCAGCTAGACTACTGCTTTGGCTGCTCCTCCTACTCAAACGTTGGAAGTACACTCCGTACAGACGACTAACCCAAAGGCCAACTAGCAGCCTGAAGGGAAGAAAAAACAACACAAGAAGAGTAAGGGGGATAAAAAACCAAATGATAACGCTGGCGAAGGCACCACGGAAAAGAGGAAGGCGAGGTATCCGTGCAACCTGTGTGCGGAAGACCACCCGACCCATCTATTCCCTCGAATTGCAGAGGCCCAGAAGTTTGTCACACAACAACAACAAGCTGTGTTGACTAATCCCTTTCAGCATGGGCAGAATTTAACTCAAGCCTCTGCAAGTGGCGAAGGGGGCAGCCAGGAAAACTTCCCTCCTCCACATAACCCCTCTTCCGTGAACGTATATATGGTGAAAAGTGATGCTTTCATAACGACTAGAGCGCACGACTATAGCAAATCAAGCGCCCCTGACAAAGGCAAAGAAGCCGAGATCCCATCTCTTCCTCTACAGATCGAGAAGACATTGGGTGAAACGATGACACGCATTCCAAAAGGTGCGTTCAAGCGCGCTTCTCACAATCCAAACGCAAGGGTCGCCCAGAACTACTCTGTGGTGGAAGATTTATCCCAAACCCCTTGTGCTATGTCTGCTTTGGAGGTCCTCCAAAGTTGCCCTACTCAGAGGAAAGCCTTGTTGACTTCTTTAGGCTCTACTGAGACTTGTAACCCGGGTACCATCATGTTAGATACGACTGACTTGAAACCTCGTTTGCCTTACCACGTTGCGTTTCAGATAGTAGTGGCTCACCCCACAAAAAATTTTACACGCAATATCTACCGCACAGTGGTCGACGAGGGCGCTTCAACTTGCGTTATGTCATTAGCATGTTGGAAAGCCATTGGTCAACCTGAGTTGTCTCCATCACCTACTCTCCTCACTGCGTTCGACGGTCATTCTTTCCGACCGCATGGCATCATTCCTTCTTTCCCTGTACAGTTAGGGGGAAATACCGTGTGCGTCAAAGTAGAGGTAGTTGATGCCCCCATCGACTACAATCTATTGTTAGGTCGTAGTTGGACTTATGCAATGCAAGCGGTGGTCACTACAATATTCCGAGTCCTATTGTTTCCACATGAAGGCCGGATAGTGACCATTGATCAGTTATCCTTCTCTCGACTTGACCCAGCTTTGGGGGCATCCAGGGTTCCCATGGTTGATAATCCTCAAGCCGGTGTCATCAACATAGGAGTTGGTTTGTGCCCATCTTTGATGGGTACTTTTGATTACCCACCTCCTCATGGCGATGTTAAATTTATATCATCGCACCACAAGGCTGAAATTTTCCATGTTTCGTCGTTTCGCACGACTTACTTTCAGGATCCATTGACTCTTCCTTCGCCATCAACCACGATGGATGAGACAGGGCACGCTGGCATGGCCACGCCCTTGTCGGCCACTCAAGTAGCGTACTCTTTGGTCCAGCAAACTTCAGCTACTCCGGATCCGATTCCTGCACAAGAGTCGAATCCACTCCTCGAGCCTATCTGGGCTCAGAATTCTCTTACCAATATCGATTCGCTAGATTTAGTATTGCCTTCTGATGAAGCTATAATCGAAGCATTGACTGGTCCGGACAAACCCTGGGACGATCTTCATCACAGATCATATTTCCTCTCGGAGTTACACCGAATTGAGGTAGGAGAATTCACTATCACCATGACGGGAGATCAGCCTTGTCCCATTAACCTCTTAGCTACACAGGAGATTATGCTGAGGGCAATATGGCGACTATCGCTGAAACGATACCTATCGATATCTCCCAAAACCCTGGCATCGTGGAAAATGTCTTCGTCGGAGTAGATTTCTCCCCCGAAGAGATTCAGGTTTACACTGATCTTTTTAAGGAATTCCACGATGTTTTTGCTTGGTCTTACGAGGAAATGCCAGACATTGATCCAAAAATAGTTGAACACGAAATCACTACGTATCCTGATGCTAAGCATGTTCGACAGAAACTTCGTCCAGTTAATCCTAGGAAAGAAGTAGCCATTAAGACAGAGGTTGAGAAATTGCTTAAGGCAGGGTTCATATACCCTATTCAATTGACTCAATGGGTGTCAAACCCCATGCCGGTCGATAAAAAACAAGTTACGATTCGTGTCTATACCGATTTCCATGATTTGAACAAGGCATGTCCAAAAGATAATTATCCAACCCCATTCATCGACCAGATCATTGATGAGTGCGCCGGTTGCGAAGCCTTTTCATTCATGGATGGTTTTTCGGGCTATAACCAAATCCAAATCAAGCCCGAGGACCAACACAAAACGACATTCATTTGTCCGTGGGGTACATTCGCTTATCGAAAAATGCCTTTTGGTCTCAAGAACGCTGGAGCCACTTTCCAGCGGGCCATGTCTTTTGTGTTTCACGACCTCAAACATATAGTCGAGGCTTATCTAGATGATTTAGCATCACGCTCTCGTGAGCGAAAAGATCATCCTAGACACCTCAGACTCATCTTTGAACGGTGTCGCTACTTCAGGATTCGCTTGAATCCCAACAAGTGCAGCTTTTGCATCGCGTCAGGACGTTTGTTAGGTTTCATAGTGTCAACCACAGGGATCATGGTTGATCCTCTTAAGGTGGAGGCGATAATCCAGTTGCCCCCCCCATGCACAATTCTACAACTTCAAAGTCTTCAAGGCAAGGCGAAATTCTTACGACGCTTCATCGCCAACTATGCCGAAATTACCAAGGGCTTCATGCGTTTACTGAAGAAAGACGTTCCTTTTCTCTGGGACGAAGCCGCACAACGTTCTTTCGACGCATTGAAACACACCCTTACAACCACACCTCTGCTACGACCACCGAATTATAACAAGGATTTCCTATTATATCTGGCTACCGCAGAGTCAACCATAGGCATGGTTTTAGTTCAGGAAGATGATTTGTTTTCTGAATACGTGATCTATTACTTGAGCTGAGGCCTTGTAGGACCAGAACTTAACTATACACATCTCGAAAAACTTGCGTTGGCAGCAGTTCATGCTGTTCAACGGTTCCGTCACTATGTTCTGTTTCGTAAGACCACCGTCGTAGCCGTCGTGAATCCATTTCAGTACATGTTGACACGACGAGTTATCGGTGGAAAAATCAGTAGATGGATGGTTATCCTCCAAGAATTTGACTTAGATTTCATTTCAGCGAAGTCCAAAAAGTCACTGGTCTTCGCAGAACTTATTTCGGAACTTCCGGTTGAGTCAAGTGACGTTGTGCCTGAGGAATCGCCTATCTGGGGGGATATGTTTTTGATCGAATCGTCTGATCCCTGGTACGGAGATATACTGATCTATCTCCATACTTTGAAGTGTCCTACCTCTGCTTCTCGTGATGAGCGTCGGAGGATCCACCATCAGGCCAAGAACTACCTTATACTCAATGATACTTTGTATTGGAGAGGTGTAGATTGTATCTTGCGTCGATGTCTCACTCATGAGGAGGCCGTCATAGTGCTCAATGATTGTCATACAAGAGCTTGTGGCGGTCACTTATCCGGGTTGGCAACAGCCCAAAAAATCTTACGAGCAGGTTACTTCTGGCCCATGCTTATCAAAGATTGTGTTGAGTCGGTCAAGAAGTGCCATCCGTGCCAAATCTTCTCACGGAAGATGAGGGCACATCCAGCTCCGATGTTTCCTGTTATCACCATCGGTCCCTTCACCAAGTGGGGGATTGATTACACTACATGCAAACCCCCATCAGCAAGGGGGCACCGCTATATCATTGTGGATGTCGACTACTTCACTAAGTGGGTCGAAGCCATGCCGATGTTCAAAGATGATGGAGAGACTGCAACTCTCTTCTTATTTAACCAGATTATAGCACGGTTCGGAGTCCCGAGAGAGATTGTCACTGACCATGGCAGTCACTTTCATAATCAAATGATGACCGATTTAACGTCAAAGCTTGGGTTACGGCAGGAACACTCGTCACCTTACTATCCCCAAGCCAATGGGCAAGTGGAAGCTGTTAACAAAATGCTTAAAACAATGCTACAACGAACCATCAACTCAGCCAAGTCAAATTGGCATTTGATGTTATACTCGGAATTATGGGCTTACCGAACATCAGTTAAGACTGCAACCGGTTTCTCACCTTTCCAACTCGTTTACGGGCTGGAGGCAGTCTTGCCCATTGAATGTCAAATTCCATCTCTAAAGTTGGCAGTACAGTTATTGCCAGACACTTCTCCGCTTGAAGACCGGTTAATACACCTAGAGCAGCTTGATGAACAGCATTGTGATGCGGCACTGGCCAAC
>JASDQU010372043.1:108596-120693 GCA_032191745.1 Picea mariana | reverse complement strand
TCAAAATGAATCTAAAGCTGTCTACAGGAAAACAGAGTACTTTCCTACTTATTGGCACCAGGAGCTCCCCTTTGATTTAACTATAATCTAACTGTCCTAAGTAAGCAGGATAACTAACTGTCTAACAAAGCAAGTTCATTCACACTCTAAGTTATGCTCAAATGGAAAATGAAAAGCCAAACAAACCACGTTCATACTCTTAAACCCTACAGGCATCAGTTATGCATTCAATACCCATCAATATAAAAGATAATAGTATGCTGGCACAATTCAAGTGAAGAATAAATAAACACGATTCTATAACAACTAAATCGATGACACACTATGAGCTGTAGGTATACTGTTCATGTAAGCAAATGTTAACACACTAAAAAAACTAAATCTATGAACGTTAAGCTACCTCGTATGCAAGTTCTAACACACTGAAATGAACTAAATCTGAAACGAAGTAACACAGTGACTTGCACCGGTTTGGCGGGCCCAACCAAACAGTACAAACGCTGGAGGAAAAAAACCAGAACTAACTACAACATTCTATGCAAGCATTGTGTAATATTTACGCTCCATTAACTCAAAAGAGAATACTTCAAATCACATCAGTCGAATAATATAACATAACAACAGTTTGTATTAAAAAACATAGGTTCACGGCATAACATAATCCAGCATAATCTAACCCGTTCTCAGGAGTGATCCCAAGTTTATATAAAATCCTTCTGTGTGTAACAGTCTAAAACAAAGATGCATAAAACAATGGATTCCTCCATCCGTTAATAGTGTTGGAATCAAGTTAAAAATGTATTGCACATCTTCGTGACACGTAGTGTCACGAAGTGTGAACGATGAAGAATAATCGATTCAGGTTTATCATTATGCCTTCGAGCACCGTGTGGCGAGGACTCCAACTGTCGTGCGAATCTCTCTATCTCGCATTCGAACCATAACGCACACCATAATGCACAGATCTTGAGCGGCTCCATTGGTACCTTCACGGGTACGATTTGGTACCTGGTACCGACATCCTGTTCCAAAAATAGAAGTGGTACCTAACCCAAGAGATATTAGTTTGAATACCAATTTAAAGCATTAAAGTGCATAAAAATAGCTTGAAATGAAAAGATACCTTAGGTAACCCCATCGAATGGTAGGGAGATGTTAATTATGTCAAAACGAGGCCAAAAGGGTGGTACTGGCATATAAGTGGAGGTCTGTGGTATATAATATAGGCAAAGAACATGGTCAAAACCGGGGACCAACACCTGCTATTTGAGAATGTCCGTAAAGATTTGGAAAATAACGGCTGGCTGGTGTTTATCCAAAGGTTTGAGGGTTTCAACCTTTCAGTTGCCCAACAATTCGCCCTCAGCTTCGACGGATGCAGGGCTAAGGTTGGAGACATAAAACTCGAGCTGAATGAGGAATTCTTAAGCTCGGCTACAGGACTACCAGCTACAGGGCAAGGGTGGTTTAAAAATTCCAAAGTAGACGAGGTGCCATGGCCGCTTCTATTCACATCAAGGAAGATTGTTTCCTGTGATAAAGATATGCCTCTTACTACCCTCAAACCCAGGTGGCAAGATCTTTTAGCGATTGTTAAACAGTTTGTGACCTGCGAAGGTCGTTATGTCTTGGTATTTCTATATCACCTCTAGTTATTGATGAATTTTATAGGCTACCCTTTGAATATGCCACATTATCTCTTGTGTAGTCTTTACAAGATGTCCAAAATATTCAAGCGTGAGAAGGCTGATAGCAGCCTTTTTCATCACTCCTTGATCAAACTTATTATTTTCCACCATTTGAGTCTTAATGGTGACTGTTGGCAAGCCTTCCTATCAAGGAATGGCTTTTCCACTCCCGATTCTGTCCAAGTGGACAAGGTTGTGGTTATTGAAACATTGGTTGGACCAGCCGTGCCACTTCATATCCTTCTACCTCCTGTCAAACCCTCGGATTGCCCCGACATAGACCTACCCGATACTGTGGCTGACCTACGTGGTAAAGAAAATACTAAGGCCATCAAGAAGCCTGTGAGGAAGAAAGGAAAAGGTGAAACTTCTGTCAACAGTAGGGGGAAGAAAAATGCTCGATGGATATCGAGATGTGCTAGGAACAAACCCAAGCAAAATGTTGACCAGAAGCTAATAGTGTTGAGTGAGGACTCGGATTCTGAAATTGAATGATTCTTGACTAAGGAATACCCCTATTCTCATGACCTATTCTCTATGGAACCCTATGACTATGTCTCCAACTTACCTCTGTGCCTCAAAAATGACCCAAACTACCCGAGAATCAAGCAGCACAAGGAAACCCTGGTAACTTGAATAAACCCTCGCCTGTGATGCCAAAGCCCGATCAATCATCATGTACTCAATGTAATTCCTAGATTGAACGCTATTACACTGATGTTCCCCTATTGCAATCTAAGATCAAATCGTTAGAGGAACGGGTGACAGTCCTGTCGAAGGAGAATGACAGGCTTCAAGCCAACGAGAAGAAACAAAAAACCACCAGTTCAATTGTCTTCAGAAATGTCAAAGCAGCAATGGGCTTTGTCAATTCAAAATTATCGTGCCCGAGTTGTTTTCTTACTTCCCAGGTATGTGTTTCAACATCGATTTTGCTTTATGATTTTTCTTGAATTAATATAACAGATTGGGTTTTTCTTTCGATTACTCCTGTTTGTTTTAATAGAGTCAAAAATGGTTCTGTTACTTCGAATTTCAAGGAATGATTTCGTTTTTATTTATAATATAAAAGATTTCATTTGGAATTAGCATAAATTAGTTCTATTTCCATCGATTCATTTTCCTAAAAATCCAATATAGCTATGACTTGGTTAATGAGATTTTATTATTCTCAGATTAGTATAAACGATTGATTGGTTTTCGATTCTATTTGGTTCACTTTGAAACAATTCTGTACGTTTGAATTAATATAATCAATTGGGTTTTCTTTCATTTAGTTCTATTCGAATAAACAAGTTTGTTTCGTTTTGAATAAATATTCTCGTTTGGATTTTGATTACATTCGACCTGTGCAAAATATTTGTTTGCTAAAATCATGTAGCTATGTTGATTGATACGATTTAGCATATTGATTGTGTCGGCTCTAATATAGTTCAATTTATTTCTTATGGTTTGATTTTGAAATAATTTCGTGTGCTTGAATTGGCATGATACTTTACGTATGCATTGCATCAATATCAATGATTGGTTTGGCAAATACAATGTAATCTATTAAAGCAAAAAAACAACTCTGTTAGTTATGGATTTAAAAACGATTTTGTTAATGGCTGAGTCGACATAAATTATTGCATGAAAAATTTACTTGATCGGTTACAGTTTGTGTTGATTGGAATTGATTCGTGAAAATGATTTCATTGGTTTCGAATTGTTTAAAACGATTATGTCTACTCCGAATTGCAAATAAGAGTTGTGTGACAGATCGTACATATTCGGTTGCAATTGAAATAGATTCAAACAAGATTTCATTTGCTATCGATTAGCATAGAAGTTGTGGTCTAAATGATTCGTTTTGTTTTCAATTAGCAATTAAAGATTTGAATATATTTCTGTTAGCATTTCATTGATTTAAAACGATTATGTTTTCAAATTAGACCAGCTACAGACTCATGAGATTCTGTAGCTAGTCTTAAAATTTAGATTTTTGTTAGTTTTACAAATAAAATATCACCTAAACTTGTCTATTCTTGTCCACTTTTAGGTGCATACAAATTTCAATGACCAATGGGATATGTTGTGGTAGTTTAGGAGATAATTTTGTGATATAGTTTTGTTATAGGTTGTTAGCTTTAGTCAGGAATAGAGACTTGGGAGATTATTCCCAGATTTTTGTAAATTGTTTTTGATAATTCCCACCGGGATGTTTAACCCTGTGGTCTTTAAATACTTGTTATTTTTTTGTAATGGACCCATCATCATCACTGTTGGGAGAACCAGACTATGAATTTATAATAATACAGACTGGGATGAAAGTTGATGTCTTGTAACAGCTTTAGCTTTCAATATATCAAACTTTTATTTCAAGTTTTCTTCATATTACTTTGCAATTAATTATCGACTACTTTAGCTATCGTAATTCGTCGCAGGTTGATGTGATTTGGTTTATGTGTTGTCCATATCTGATCTCTCTTATTTGAAAGAATAGCAATCACTTTGTTTCAATTTAATGAATTAAAGGTTTATCTTCTTCGTTAAATGAATCATTTTGTACAAATCTTTGCACATAGATTTATCTAAATGTGATGATTTGTAAATTATAAGATTGTTGTAATTTTTTATGTCTTGTTTGTCGTGTCATTTATATTTGAAGAGCACAACTGCTTCCTGTTTACGAGAATCTTGTGGAGAATCTGGTGCGAGTTTCCTCCCACCGAACAACTAAATTAACGATTGCATACAGGACAAACTTGAAGCGTTACTTCAGGTGAGTTTGCTATTTGTTATTTAATAGTTAATTTATTAGTGTCATTTAAGTAGTTTAGATAGATACATAGTTGAGTTTTATAGTTAGAATTATTATTTTAATTGTTCAGCTTAGATAGTTTTCGTTTTATTTCTTTATCATAAAATTATTAAAATAAAAAACAATATCTTTGTTGTCATAGGACAATGTACAAATGATTTTTGCAGGTTTTCATTTAAATATGTAATATGTAAATATTGTACATTTATGATTAGGATTTAATTCTATTAATAATTGAACATTTGATTTCATAGGATTATTATTGTATATTATTAGACAGTAGACTGTATATGTATATTTCAGTTTTGTTTTTAGTTTTCTTTAGTTATTGTTTTCATTTAGATTAGTTTCTTAGTGTAGTTTTAATTCGTTTTCCTAGGACATAGATCGGCCAACGGAGCCGCTAAACCCATCAGGGTGGATCATCCCAAATGGCTTGGGTTATTTAGACAACCCCAGACCGGATCCACTCTTCCAGTTGGTGAGCATTCAATTTCACTCGTCAACAGGGCGTGAATCAGTTGTTATCATGCTTAAACAGTTATGCCCATTTTGAACTCTTTACATAACACTTAATGGTGATTACAATGATGCAGGGAGGCAAGAAATAGAATATTAACCATCAATCACACACATGAAATATATAGGGACGAATATCTCCTGAGGAAACCCATAAACAGAAAAACTTCTTCTTCTTGATATGATAAATAATATTTATTTTCTTTACATTATCATTCTTATGGGCTCAAAATCCTCTTGAGGCTACAACCTCTGTTTTACAAGAAACAACTTGCCCAGAGCACCAACTCTCTAGTTTCTCTAGCACCCACTAGAAGGAAGCACTAACTCTCTGGTTTCTCTAGCACCCACTAAAAGGAAGAACCAAATCCCTAAGTGTTCCAACACCAACTGGATGGAAGCACCAACTTTCGGTCACACAAGAATCGACCTGTATAACAGAGAACAATAGTTCTCCCTTGCACCACCCTGCCACCCTAGTTTTCCTAGCTACAACCAAATGGAAGCTGCAACTCCCTGTGCTCAATCCCTAATTGAAACTTTGAGGACACCAATCCTCCCTAGCACCTCCCAACCACCCTGAAATATAAATCTTTTCCTTTTACAACTTTATCACAGTGATACAACATTTATCTATGGCTTACCGGTCTCATAATTGTTCTCCTACACTGCTCTGCTCTGCCTGCATCAATGTCTCTCTCCTCACATCTGTTGTGCTTTGTATTCTTCTCTCATATATGCATTTTTGTTCCTTTCTTCTTATGCACTTCAACTCCTACACATTGCATGATTCTACCCACATAAATCACACTCAACAATAGTTGTAATATCTTCTTTGTTCTGCATTTTTATATTCTTTCTGCACCAACTACATGCTATGCACAATGCCTCTACATGCTCTTCACTGCATCATTTTTCTTCCCTACAGGTTGTTCACTATAGCTCATCCTCACTCCTGCATATCTCGACAGCAGGAAAAATCACTTTACTTCTCTGTTCTACATATTTTTCTAACGTCGAGTCATATCTTGATCATCATGGAAACTATTCGTTATACATGGCAGTTAGCTCCATGCATTCATCACCACTGGGAATTATGATGAGATTCATTAGCTTCTATGGCAGTTGAGACTCTTCATTTTTTCTGTTAGTTACATTCGATCGTCTTTGGCTTCTAATCCCTTTCCTTCACGTGATCATCAATGATGATCAAACGCTTATTCAAAAGGCAGTTCTCGATTTCTGTCCGGTGAGCACTGGCTTTGTTTCATGATATGACCTTGGGATATGAGATTCATGTGACCATGCAATTGTGGGCATGTCCATAGGTGGTTTGAGGGAAACCCACTTTTCTCCCCGCAATTCACCATGAGCCTCCATGCGTCCTTTCTCCAAAACCATGGTTTCGATTGCATCCCGCTTACAAAAAATTAAGGCCCGAGCATGTTCAGGCCCCACAATGGAGCATGCCTGTCGATCTCATGATATTGATGGTTCTCTTAAACAAATGGTTCATATATTTCCTCTCACATCTTCAGACCAAATCTCTCCTTCCTCCATCAACAACTGAGGTTTCCTTCATGATCTGGGCTCTGGGAGTTTCAACTCTCGAGCCCTGTTGTTATTGACTAGATATCTTCCAGAATGGAATATATACTCACATATGTCCTCTTCAATTGATGACTCTGCCTTCTTTCCTTTGTCCACATGAAATCCTTGGTATCAGTGATTAGATGACACATGTCCCTCCAAACCAACGGATGAGATCGATTTCGCGATCTAGGGTCCAAGATTTTCAATTCTCAAGTTCTCATTTTCTCCTGTAGCATTTCACCCAGAGTCCATGATCTAATGACACATGTCCCTCTCAAATCAATGGTCGAGATCTCCTTCATGTCTTTAGACTTTGGCAATTTCAATTCTCAAACTCTTGTTCATACTTCCTTTTCTTTTTCCCAGAGTTGACAATCTGCTAATGTGTGTCCTCTTTAATCCAACGACTATTCTTTTCTCTGGGACTTCGGCCTTTGGGACTTTGGGTCTTTGGGCAAGTATTGGTGTTAAAAAACCCTAGGAAAAACTCTCGGAGTGATGTAAATCTTGCGTCACTCAATGACATGTCATGATCCAAGCAGCTTCCACGTGTCACTGGGATTTGTGATTTCCACGTATTTGAAATGCCAAATCAACTTGACACTTGTCATTCTCTGATTGTGCCACGTGTCCTTACTGATGTATTCTTCCACCTATCTTTTCTAATGGGGTCTTTTGATGTGGTATACCACATGTCCTTGAAGATAATATTTGTTGATGTAATCTATAGACGTAGATATCTCTGATGTAATGCTTATTGTCTGATCTCCAGTTCCGACGGTTGATAGAACTTCTCATTCCGAGGATTTCAAATCTAAAAATTTCCTGAGTGTAAAATCCTCTCATATTTATATCCAAATTAAATGTTGTTTGTTCAATCAAGATCTTGGATTGACGACTTGATCTTTCTATGATACAACTTTGCTATCTTATCTTGTCCTTCCACTCGAAATTGATCTGACGGTTGTCGTCAAATCGTGACTTCGCATGTTAAGTGTTTGAACAGGAGCCAACCTTGACTCTTTCAACATCCGTTTTCTGAAATACTCTTAGATCAATGAGCCACAACCCTCTATGATCCAATGGTCCAGATCTTATCGGGGCTTTGCATTTCGTGAAGCTGGAGGACTACACGCCTTTTACTTTTCCAATTCATGAGTCAGTGAAATGTTGATCTCTTACCACGTCTCCTATGGATCCACTGGTTCATATCTCATCACGATTTCACATTTCATGAATGTGGAGGTTGGCTCGCCTCTATTCTCTCGATGCTCTATTTCCCGATATCCATGGGTGCCAAATCAATGGTTCAATATTCCCTGAGACCGATGGCTCCTATCTCTCCTGATATTTCGAGTGTTGGATAGCTTCTTGGCCTTATCCTCCTCACAATTTTTTTAAATCTAGTGGTGCATGGCTATTGTCGTTTCTCCCTCCAAGTATTTTTGTGGTCTGTCTAAGTTCCTGAGTACTCTATCTCTCTTAAGATTTTGCAACGATTTAAGCTCGGCCCTGAAGAACACAGTTTTCTTCTTCACCTGAGCTTACCTTTGATCCTTCTGCGAGCCTTGATGTATGGGATATCATCTGTGCATATCAGAACACTATCTCTCCTAAGATTTGATCTCTTCATATTGTTTCATTCTTCACCTAAGCTTACATTGTTCCTGTTTTTCCATCGATGCACACTCTAATAGTGCTATCAATTACAAGCACACTCTGCGTGTAAACATGCCAACATTCTCCCCCTTTAGCATTGATGGCAAACCTAAAGGATTTCATTGTTCTACTTAGATGCACTGTTCTACTTAGATCTCCAACTATAGCATCCAGAAGACACCTTTTCTCCCCCTTTCACATCAATGTCAAAGAAAACATGCTCCTCTGAGTTGTTGCAATACTTGTAGGAGGTATCATATACTCAACCAATACATACTCCCTCTGACAAGATGGATCTTCTTAGGTTGATAATGGAGTCACACCCAACTTCTGGCGTAGAAACTCAAAATGAGATTTTGCAAGCGGTTTAGTGAATATATCAACAATTTGATCTTTGGATTGAATATAATGCAAAAAAAAAACTAATGTTGGTCACCTGTTCCCTCAAGAAGTGATACTTGATGGGTATATGCTTGGTATTGGAGTGAAATATAAGGTTCTTTGACATACTAATTGCACTGGTATTATCATAATGAATTGGGATCGGTGCAGTATATTTTACCTCCAAGTCTGCAAGTGTCTAAATCATCCACAACACTTGGGTACAACATGTGGCAGCTGCAATGTATTTAGCTTCTATAGTTTATAAGGAAATGGAACCTTGCTTCTTGCTCAACCATGATACAACGGAATATCCTAAGAAGAATGCACCTCCACTTGTGCTTTTCCTTTCATCCACACAATTATCCCAATCAACATCTGAATAGACTGATAGTTGAAATTTTTTGATTTCTAGGATACCATAGGCCATATTCCATTGTTTCTTTCAAGTATCTGAATATTATTTTGACAGATAACATATGACTCTGTTTACGTGCGGCCTGATAACTTCCTACCATGCCAACAACATGCATTATGTTTGGATGGGATGTTGTGATGTACAATAGGTTTCTTATCATAGACCTATATGAACTCTGATCAACATCAAGTGAATCATCATCCTTTCTTAACTTACATCCAATAACCATAGGTGTGCTCATAGGTCTAGAATCTTCCATTTGAAACCTTTTCAACATTTCTCTTAGATATTTTTCTTGAGAAAGAAATATTCCTTCATACCTCTGAGTAACTTGTAGGCCAAGAAAAAATGATAGTTCCCCTATCATAGACATTTCAAATTCAGACTGCATGGTAGAAGAAAATCATTTTACCAATAAGCATTATTACTACTGAACATGATGTCATCTACATAGACCAACAAAATGAGAAGATCATTACCCTCTGTTTTGATATAAAGATTGTTGTCAATTGTTTCTCTATTTAACCCATTGTCTTGTAGATACATATCTAGTCTATGATACTAGGCACAAAGATCTTGTTTCATCCCATATAAGGATTTATTCAGCTTGCAGACACAGTCAGGGTTATCTGATAGTTGGAAAACCTTTGGTTGTTCCATATAGACTTCTTCTTTTAGATCTCCATTTAGAAAATATGACTTCACATCCATTTGGTAGACTTTAAACTATTTATGACAAGCATAGGCAAGAAACATTTTAATACTTATAATCTTTCTACAGGTGAAAATGTTTCATCAAAATCCATTCCTTCTATTTGAGCATATCCTTTGCAAACCAATCTAGCCTTATTTCTTACCATATTTCCTTTCTCATTCATATTAATTTTGTAGACCCATTTGTATCCTATTACATTTTTATTTGTTGGCCTAGGAACAAGTTCCCAAGTGTCATTCTTTTCAATCTAGTCCAATTCCTCATTCATTGATTTTAACCAATTTACATCTTCACTAGCTTCATTGATGTTCTTAGGTTCCACCATGGATATGAAGGCCATATGTGATTGCTCGGTGTCTTTGATTATCCTTCTCCTTGTTTTTACAACTTTGTCTTTCTCACTCATTATCTGAATTTCAGGATGATTCTTTTGAGTAATTCTAGAGGAAGGATTTTATGTTGATTGATGTGTGGACTCTTCTTGTCTAGGTGTCTCTTCTCCATCTGATTATTGGAACTATTCATCTTACATTTTAGCTATGTCCTCTGTGGTAGGATCAATATTTCTCACCTCTCTTTCTGGGACTTCTTCATCAACCTTTAAATCAGTGCAATCAACTAATTTATGCAATCTTTTATTAAATCATCTATATCCTTTACTATTGGTAGCATATCCTAATAATATGCCTTCATCAGCCCTGTCATCATACTTGCCAAGGTTTTCATTATTATTATTTATGTATCACTTACTCCCAAAGACTTAGAAGTGTTTGATTGAAGCAGGTCTTCCATACAATAGTTCATAAGGTTTCTTGTCACTATGTGGTCTGAGGTGGGCCTTGTTAAGAATATGGGTTGTTGTGTGTATTGCTTCTAGCCAGTAAGTTTGACCAATGTTCTTCTCATTCGTCATTGACCTGGCCATTTGTTGAATTGTTTTGTTTTTCCTCTCAACTACTCCATTTTTTTGTGGAGTTACTAGGATTGTGTATCCTCTCTTGATCCCATGTTTATCACAAAATTTCTTGAACTCACATGACATAAATTCTCTTCCTTTGTCTGATCCTACTGTCTTTAACCTCTTGCATGTTTGATTCTCAGTTAAAGCCTTAAATATTTTAAATTTCTCAAATGCTTCAATTTTTTCTTGGAGAAAAGAAACCCAAGTAAGTCTAGAGTAATCATCAATGATCAACATAAAGTAGTTTTCCTTCCCTGTGCCTTCCTGTCTTGATGGCCCACACAAATCCATATGAACTAATTGGAGTGGTTTCTCTATTAAAGTATATCTCTTGGATTTAAACTATGTCCTGGTTATCTTTCCTACTTGATAGGGTTTACAAATAGAGTCTTGTGGATTTGATATTCTTGGAAGATCTTTTATTGCCTCAAGATTTTTGATCTTGATTAAGTGCTAAAAGTTTATATTTCGAAGTCTCCTATGCCATAACCATATTTCATCATGTTTTCTTAGATGACACTCTTCTTTATCTTCTTTCATCACATATACATTATTTTCTATCTTTATGCCTTTAGCCACCACTTGTCCTGAGTTTACAGAATTTATCTTAGAATCCTTGGAAGTGAACACCACTTCACATCCTTTATCACACATTTGACTTAAACTGAGAAAATTATGTTTCATCCCATCTACAAGAAGAACATCCTGGCATTTTCCTTTACCATTACTCAAACTGACCATCCCTTTACCTTGGATTTTACCTGGTTCATCATTTCCAAAGGTTACATTTCCTATTTTACTTTTACTTATAGACATAAACTTATACGTGTCTCTGATCATGTTCTTGGAACATCCACTGTCTATATACCAGGGGTCTTTTTGTTTTTGAGCTGATAGTACTAGACCAGATTTCTCATTGTCTTTATTTTTCTATGTGCTGGCATTTCTAGCTAAAGGATTTATCCTTAGATCTGCCTTGTACTTCTTTAAATGGCAGTTTGCAGTTTTGTGGCTGAAGTTATGATAGTTATAACATTCAAGCTCATTGTTCATTAGGTCAAAGTGATTGGTTCTACATTTTCTATTCATTGGATGCTTAGTTCTATGTTGTAAATATTCTCTATTTCTTGACCTCCTCAGTTGCATGTCTCTAAAGTTAATTTGCTAGTTTACAATCTTATGACCAAAATTAGAACAGTAAAAATAGTAGCCATGAAATAAATTTTGGTACCTGAAGGATGGCCTTCTTTTTGGCATTTGTTTCTCGATATTTTGATCTCTTTGTTTTTTATCAGGGATCATCTTGTCTTTATTAGCTTTAGTTGACAGAGTACTCTCTCATGGTATGATTGTCTATTGACTT
>JASDQU010372043.1:43031-55111 GCA_032191745.1 Picea mariana | reverse complement strand
TAGAATGCAGGGTTTATCTTCGGATCATATGGAAGGTTCTCAACCCCTACCTACAAGCTCAGCTGAGGGCTCTCCTCAGCAGAGTGAAGTCCAAGACATCACCACGCCACAAGTGGAATGAACTGACTCTCTAGAACATTTCCGAATTACCAATACTCGAGAGGACTTTCGACTTCACCCTGATTCTGAGCGACCATTTATGCAAATGAATTCTTTCGGAGACTTAGTTGTTGTGTCTTCTGGATCACCGGTTGGACCCTTTCCAGGTATAGAGGGCCAAGATCCTTTTTGGTCTATGGGCATTTTTAGGCAGGACCTTTTTGGTGCAGGATCAGGTGTTGAAACCATCATCTCACCTGTGTTTTCCGAAATCTCTAGCCCAGAGACAATACCATTTACAACTGCCTATTATTTTCCTGGTACGGACTCCCTTTGCTCTGACCACATCTTGACCATCCCTATCGNCGAAATGGCCCATCACACAGATAATACAAGTTTTCACACCAGGATTACCGCGGTTAGTTTCACCCCCATCAGCACACCACATACGCCCAATATCACCCCGACACTACCGCCCAGATACCATGCATTGAATGCTTCCATTTCAACTTCTCTGCAAACCCCATCCGGTTCTCCTGGTGGTCCCTCTTCTTCTGGGCACTCTCTTCTCGATTTTATTCTGACACTCCCTCAATTTCCTTTTGGAGGACCTTTCTCATCCTCCGCTGGCAGTCTTAATCCTAGTGGAACTATTCCATCCTTCACACCAAATTACCAAATTCCTATTGGTGGACAATTTCACCAAGGTGGTATGACTCAACCCCCTCTCAGCGGGAAAATTCCTATTGGAACGCAAATTCCAATTGGAACACAACCCCCAATTGAAACACTACCCCCAATTGGGACACCACCTTTGATAGGAGGACCGACCCCACCTTATGGACAAAACATACCTCCATCCTTGGCCCAGTATTGGAATCAGTTGATACAACATCCTCCTCAATCGACTAGGGGGAAACAGTTTCCAGCTACGTCCATAATACCCCCTAGTATAGGCCAACCATATCCAGGTACATCCAATCCTATTTGGGGCTTGAATGCTCAAACTCACATCCCTGTTCCAGGATACAATCCCATGAGCTACTATCCTCTCCAACCACCACCGAATCTTCCTACGTCTTCACATTATATGCAGACTGCTTATGGTCCTACTGGTTTTCCGATGAGGCTTCCTCCCCAAAGCCACCAGTATCTGCAGGTGAATTGACAATTACCCTTTTTGGCCACTTTGGATCTTCTGGATTTGTCAAGGATTTTGAATGATCCAATTTGTCACTCTCCCTAATGGCCTGCTATACTAGCCAAGATACCATCGGACATCCCTAAATTCGATGGCAAAGTGGGAGAGGACCCGAAAAATCACGTCATGAATTTTCACCTCTGGTGCTCATCCAACTCGTTGATGGATGACTCTATTCGTTTACGTATTTTTCAACGAACCCTCACCAGTTCTGTTGCAAAGTGGTATATAGAATTACCACGAGGTTTTTTCCCTGACTTCAACACCCTAGCTATGGCTTTCCTCACCCACTACCAGTGACCAATCCATTATGAAATGGGGACCGAGATTTTGAGTTCTTTCAAACAAAACAAAGCCACTCATATGTCTGATCACATTCATGAGTGGCGACGGAGACAGCGTCTTATTAAACTCAAACTCCCCAATCAGTTGCTGGAAGAATGGTTCACAAAATCATTTTTGAACGACATCGGTCATGAAATCACCATGGGTGGAGTAGTCACGGAAGAGTAGGTCATAAGTCGTGCTCAATACCTTGACCTTGTTTACTCCCAAATGAGTACCCTTTACGACTTACTACCTGACTTACCTCGTCCTTCTTCTTCTTCCACTTCAACTACTCCAGTTGCTTCTCATGTAGCCAACGGTGTGATTGGCACCTTCCAGGCCCAACCACATTCTGCCTCAAGCGTAAAACCCAAACCTGCTTCTTCTAATGTTCAAAATGCTCCGTCTCTTGCCCCTCCCACCGGAAAGACTTTTGAGGTAAATGCAGTTCAATCTACCCCAGCCAGTAAAAACAAATCCAAGAAGGGAAGGGGTAAGAATAAGGAGGACAAAAATACTTCTCAAGCAGAGTGAACCAAAACTACCCCTGCTAACAATCGGGATAAGCGTAAACCTCGATACCCGTATCTTATCTGTGGTGATGATCACTACACGAAGGATTGTCCACGACGCGTCGAGGTCACTAAGTTCCTTTAAGGAGCCCCAAAACCACCTGCTCCGACCATTTTGTCCCAACCCTTCCCATCTCAACAACAGGCTCAGTTGGTCATTCATGACCAACCCTCATCTTCTACTACATCCTACGTATTGATGTGTACTGGCGATTCAAAGCAGAACGATATTTCACTCATCACTCAAGCCAAATATTATTCTCCCTCTAAAGAGAAGGTTGATGACCTACCTCCTTCATTGGTACAACCCTCTCCTGCGACTCCACCTACCAACGGTCCTCTTCATCTCGAACGACCGAGCCTTGACACAATTCTTCGACCCCCCCCAAAGGGAATTGTTCGAAAATCGGATTTCAATCCTCGTGCTCATGCTTCCCAGAACTACAACATTGTTGAAGATCTAGCTCAAGCACCTTCTGCGATGTCAACCCTCGAAGTCCTTCAAAGTTGTCCCACATAATGGAAGGCATTGTTGAAATCTATTAGTGGAATCGACCCGAAGGATATGAATTTAATAATTTTTGACTTGGAAGATCATATTCCAAGGTTACCCCCTCAACTCATGTTCCAGATCCAAGTGATTTTCTCTGACAAAAACATTTTTCGAACCGTTATTGGCGAGGGTGCCTTGATGTGTGTCATGTCTTTTACTTGATGGAAAGCCATTGGCTCTCCCTCTTTGAATGAATCCTAGAACACTCTCAAAGCCTTCAATGGCTCCAGTTTTAAGCCCTACGGTGTCCTTCCGTCGTTGCCCATCACGTTAGAAGGAAAAACGGTCCAAGTTGAAGTAGAAGTCTTTGATGCTCCCCTTGATTACAATCTTCTGCTTGGCCGCAGCTAGATCGATTCCATGCGCATAGTGGTGTCGACCCTTTTCCATGTGGTACGTTTCCCACATCAAGGGAAGGTAGTCACCGTCAACCAATTAGACTTCTTTAACTCCGACACCTATACTGGCAACGTACCGTTCATCGCTAAAACCCCACTAGGTTATGAGAACGTCGGTGTAGGCCTTCTTAAAGACTCTTCATTAATGGGTACTTTCCCCATTCCACCGCTCGATGTTCCACGCTCGTCCATTGCTTCAATCAACATGATCTCCACCTTGATTCACGAAATTCCTACATCTCACGACCCATGGATAGTACCTAACCCTGGAGATCATCTTCATTACGGCGACGAAATGTCGTTAAGTCCGGTCGAATCTGCCTATCAGGACATTCAATTGGAAACCCCTTCTACCCCTTCTCTTGGTGAGTTATCTCCAGATCCTTTCGTGTCATTTTTACCACAAACAAGATGATCATGTCTGTCATGGACGACACCCCTTGGGACGATGGACATCATCGTTCCATCCTCTTTCTGGAAAAACATACCATTGAGAACTACCAACGGATCTCGACCCCGTCGACCATTGTCTTCATCTCAACCGTTCTCGAGTCTGCACACGATGTGTTTTCCGAAGGGAACTTAAGAAATATCTCACCCACTATTCCCCTCGACATATCCGTCAAACCTGGAATCGTCGAAAATGTCCATATCGGAGCTTTGTGTTCCCCTGATGAAATCATCACCTACACGTCCCTTTTCAAAAAGTTTCGTGACATCTTCGCCTGGAGCTACAAAGAAATGTTGGGTATCGACCCGACATTGTGATACATGAGATCAAGACATATCCTGATGCTAAACCCGTCCGGCAATGCCTTCGTCCAGTTCACCCACGTAAAGTGGTGACTATCAAGCTCGAAGTCGAGAAACTTCTCAAANAAATTAACATTGTTCCCGAGGATCAACATAAGACTGTTTTTATTTGTCCTTGGGGTACTTTTGCCTATCGGAAACTCCCTTTCGGTCTCAAGAACGCTGGCGCAACTTTTCAACGCGCTATCTCTTATGCTTTCCATGATATCAAGCACATCGTGCAACCATATCTGGACGATTTACCTGCTCACTCAATGCGTCGAGTTGATCATCTAATCCACCTTCGAGCCATTCTCGTCCACTATCGGTTTTACCATATACATTTGAATCCTCATAAGTGCGTTTTCTACGTGGAATCTGGCCGACTTCTCGGTTTTATTGTTTCACGTCAAGGGATCAGGGTGGATCCTTTAAAGTTTGAGGCGATCCTTAATCTCCCTCCTCCTTCTACACTTCGCCAATTGCAAAGTTTGCAGGGGAAAACAAACTTTCTTCATCGTTTTATCCCCAATTATGCCGAGATAACCCGTGGATTTGCGCGACTCTTGAAAAAGGGATCTGATTTCGTATGGGATACCATCACAAACAATGCCTTCGAAGCCTTGAAATTGTCCCTAACACGTTCTCCGCTTCTCTTTCCCTCTGATTATAGTCGCGATTATTTACTCTACCTTGCTACCTCGGATTACACTATTGGTATGGTTCTCGTCCAAGAGGATGATGCTAACGACGAAAATGTTATCTACTACTTGAGTCAAAGTCTAACGCCTACCGAAATCAAGTATTTACATGTCAAAAAACTGGCCTTGGCAGCCGTCCAAGCCGTCCAACACTTCCGGCACTATATCCTCTCACACAAGACTACAATGATTTCTAACTGCAACCCTATGCAACACATTCTCACACGTATTTGTTGAATTGATATGCGAATTTCCCTATTCTGAAATGGAAAATGTAGCAGCTGATTCATTACCCGATGAATCCCTTTTCCTCATCAGCACTGATGATATTTGGTAGGGTGATATCATTATATATCTCCAAACCCAGACTTTCCGGCCAACTTTGTCCAGTACTGATCGATGTCGAATACACTACCAATCCCATCAATATATTATCCTCGGAGATATTCTTTATCGTCGGGGGATTGACTCAGTTTTTCGATGCTGCCTAACGTTCGACGAAGCCAAGAAAGCTTTGAATCACTGCCAGAAGATCTTACGAGCAGGGTATTTTTGGCCTTCTTTATTTAACGACTACATAATCGCTGTTCAAAAATGTCATGCTTTCTAGACCTATAATAACAAGATACAGTCACATCTCGCTCCTCTTCACCCTGTGGTCTCCGTTGGTCCCTTTGCGAAATGGGGCATCGATTTCATGACATGTCACCCCCACTCGGCCGGGGGGCATGGATACATCATTGTAGTTGTAGATTACTTTACAAAATGGGCTGAGGCGATGCTGACATTTGAAAACACTGGAAAGACCACAACATTATTCATTTTTAATCACATCATAGCTCGTTTTGGTGTTCCCCAGGGTATCGTTACTAATCACGGTAGCCACTTTAGAAACTTCATGATGTTCGAACTTACTGAAAAGTTGGTTCTTCACCATGAAAACTCAACACCCTATTACCCACAATCCAACGACCAAGTCGAAGCAATTAACAAAGTTCTCATAACTATGCTCCGACGAATGATAGGGATTCACAAAACAAGTTGGCACACAATGTTGTTTTCGGCATTGTGGGATTACCGGACATCCGTCAAGTCCGCTACTGGGTTTACAACTTTCCAGTTAGTCTATGGTTTGGAATCCATTCTCCCAATTGAATGCGAGATACCCTCTTTAAAACTAGTTGTTGAACTCCTACCAAACACTTATGTTGAGGAAGAACGTCTATTGTATCTTATGCGATTAGACGAAACTCGACACAATGCTACCCTAGTCATAGAAACTCAAAAAAAATGTGTCAATGCCCAATACGACAAACATGTCAAGCCTTATGTTTTCTCCGAAGGAGATCTCGTTCTCCTCTATGAACAAGATTGAGATATACTAGGACCTGGAAAATTTGAAGCCATGTGGCAAGGTCCTTATATTGTTAGACGAGTTTTGGAAAAAGGGGCTTATGAGTTAGTATATTACGATGGTATCCCTTTGAGTGAACCCAGAAATGGGTTGTACTTAAAGAAGTACTATGCATAAGATCACCTACACGAGTACCTGTATTTTTATTGTATCATACTACTTGTGTGTTACTATAGCTTGTTTTTGTCGTTATCTGGTCTTTGCCCTTACATGATGTTGTGTTTGATTTCCAAATGTTGGAGTCTTCTCTACCCTACATTGGCTTCGCTGATGGCACTAGTCGTAGTACTCAGAACCTTGCTTCCGCTGCATGGGCAATTTACGCCCCTACAAATGAACTTGTCTCCTTACGAGGTGTGTGTCTCGATCGTGCGACCAACAATATTGCAAAGTATAGCGTCGTTATCAAATTGTTGATTGATTCTATTTCGCTCGGAATCCATCATTTGGTTGTGTGACTCGATTCACAGCTTGTAGTACTACAATTAAGTAATGTCTATACTATTTGAAGTCCTACTTTGTTACGGGTGTATTTGCGAATTCGCCTCTTGGAACATTATTTTGATTATATTGAATATCAACATATTCCTAGATGTCTAAATACATTAACTGATGCATTGGCTAATTATGTATTAAACAGACATTTGGATCATTTATAAATCAATCACATCAATTTTCACACAACAAAAGATAAATCGGTAGAAGCCGTATGTATATAAAACGATCAAAAGAGTTTTTTACAAAAAGTTCTGTCCGAGGACCAAAATGTCAAAATATGAAGCTCATAGCTTCTACAAAGTGACATCATGGATGATGTTCACAGTAACACACGACTGCCTGGGCAACCCTACGAAGCAGTCGGCCAATGGACTCTGACACTCCTACTGTATGATGCTGATAACGTCGTGGAACCTCTCCAAGAGGCATGTCTGAAATATCTGCTGTCAAACCCTCCAAGTTTTGTTCCACTGCTTCATAATCCTCGGCGTCCCATCGTGGCACTGGCGCTACCTCTCCTCGCCATTGAAAAGGAGAAGTACCAGGAGGTCGGTAAGGTCCCACATCTGTGTCATCAAAAAATAATTTTGTATTTTATACCTTGGACGAACATATAAAAAACATTTGCATATGATAAAATTCACAAAAAAATTTAAAAAAGAAAAAAATGTGTACTTCTTACCAAGTTCCCCCCACTGAGCACCCTCGGGTAGGACTAAGTCCAGATCTCCTCGGAAATCCAACCCGGCATAAGCATAATTGTCGACCATCAGCATTTGTGGTCGCAACTAGTCAAAAAAGGTATCATCATATTTGATAATTGGTCCAACTACGTGCCGGGCCATGAGCTGACACCATCTTAGAATTCTTGGATCTGTTGGGGCCGGTAAACTCCACTCAACCTGCAGCCTCAGTAACGGAACCCTCTCAAGAAAGAAGGACACCAACAAAGACCCGTACCCAAATTTCTTCAGGTTACCTTGCCTGCATTTGGTCAACTGCCTTTTCATGCTACGAAGCACTGCATCCGCCTAGTTAAAAACCCGAGGCTCAGTACACTCTATGTCATACTGAAAGTAGCTCTGGAGAGCCATGTGAGGAGCGGATCTCCCAGCCATACGAGCAATGGTGAACAAAATAGTGTGGAGGGTCAAATCCCTCACTCCCCAAATAGCTACTTTCCCTTTTCTCCTCTCTGCCTCTGGAACACAGTGCAAGCGACAGTACTCACTCATAGGTAGCCCACCACCTCTGCTACCAGTCAGGTTCACGTGGTACCCACGCTGTGACAGTCCTGTCAAGAAGTAAATGTCCTCAATATCCAAGGGCAATGTGTGGACCCCTACATGGAATACTTGCTGATCGGGATCCCACATATGCACAAGGTACTCCAATAACATGACTTGGGTGCTCATGCCCGGGATACGAAAGTACTTCAAAAGACCACAGTTTCGCAAAGCGACAATGGTGGGCCAATGATTTCCGACAATGGCATCATCTTCTTCTTGCTCCCTTTCGCGCCATTCCAGAACCATTGTGATGGCCAAATACCTGCATAAGAAGCACAAAAAGAAGATTAATAACTCTATTCAACATTTGGTATCTTTTCATTGAGAAAAATTTTAAAAACCTTTTACACTTTGTGGTTCTCGTAGGTGCCCTTTAAGCACAGTGCCAGGTTCTCGCGGGCGCTTGTGGGCTCACCTGCGAGAATGACCCATTCTCGCAGGTCTCGTGTAGCTCACCTGCGAGAATGGCTGAGCACAATAATAGCCCCCAAAACCAACTCAAAAATGTGTTTTTGCCAATGAAAATGAAAATTTAAACCATGAAAAGGAAGAGGACAAAGAGCCTACCTGACTACCGTTGACGGTTTGTCGAATGGATGCTCGTAACTCCCGCAATATGACGTCGAATTTCAAGGGCAAAAGAGGGGTTTTTTGGGCTCAAATAGTGGTAAAGTTAAAATGATACGGTAAAAAGGGTTTTTACTTCTTTATATTTACTTTTACCATGTTATTGGATTTTTATAATAATTTATTTATGAAAACCTAATGCCTAATGCCTTTTTGAGTACAACTTTTGTAGGCGTAATGACTTTGATGTTCATAGGGATGCAGATATTTTTCTTCTTCATCGCATGTTTGATTGTTTTTTATGGTTTTTGTACAAAACCTCGAGCTTGGTCTTTGTCCGTTCTCACGCTCGAAAATACATGAGAACACGATCTAGCACACTTTTATCACTTTTCCAGGCTCAACAAGGCTATACGAAAAAGGAACCCCCTGGAGTCCTCTTTAAGCTCTTTTCAGACTCTCTAAACATGAAAAGATAGCCGAGCAACCTTGCTATTTTCATGCTCAATAAATTATTTGAAGAAAGCATCTGTTGGGTGATAATTTATCTCTTTATTGGTCTCACTAGACTATTTTACGAAAAAGGAATTGAGAGAGTTCTCTTTTAAGTGTTTTTCCAGACTCTATAATCATGAAAAACGTTCGAGTTTTCTATCTTTGGACTCGTTAAACAAACATCAATAGACCCGTAATGGGACCGAACCACTCATTCTTAGGGTTCGTTAAAAATACTCCGAACGAATCATCCGAAGGATGAGCTTATATCAACAAGCATATTTTATCCTCCTCAAGCTTGCGTAAAAATAAAGAGGTACTCGCCAGAAATGGTGGGGGGAAATTTGGGAAAGGGATATGTTCTCATCTTCATATTGATTGGCAGTAAGTGTCTCTCTAGAACATGACACCCCCTATTCATTATTTGAAGCCGGTTTGGGAAATCCATTTGTCTCTCATTCGATTTGCTACAAGGTCATACCCTGTGTCGTTTCTGAATTAATGCTGCCAAATCATTGGTCGTGTCATTCATATGTTCAAGAGAAGTTCATCTGAAACCTCTATTGAGTCGGCCATCTATAGTTGTCCATTCTCTTCGTGTCGACCTTTCTTGTGTCCAGTCCAACTTACATCATACTCTGTTTCACCTTCAAAATCTNTTCAGTTCATTATCCGGAAACAAGACTTAGAAATTTTGTGGTACCTTGGAACTTGCATGCCTCAATGGCAGGTTTCCTCACTTTCGACAATGGGTTTACATCATTGACCTTTGATCGAAAGATTCTGTCAGATGTTCGACTTCAACTCATTCATTCACATTCGAGGGATTGTACTAGTGTACCTTGGGAGTCATTGACATTAATGGTGATTTCCCCCGCACTTGTTAACAGTTTCATCAATGACCAGTAATCAAATGGTTTCTACCATGTTCAACTTCAACACATGTAATCACATGGTTAGATTCGTACTTTTGGGCGACAGGATTGAAGACCCTGGATATCATCTCTTGGTCCAGGTTGTGATGGAATATGTATAATCTGCAACACATAGATCCACTTTGTATGTCTCGTGGCTATGTCGTCTCAATTTGAATTTTCTCGCATAGATCCACAGTGTATTCCTGGTGGCTATGCTATATTTTGACGGCATGGATCCACAGTGTATGATTGGTGGCCATGACCTATGCTTATAATGTCATCCATCTGTGATCTGAGTATGGGAATGCCTACCTCAGAGTTAATATGATATTCTACAGATGCTTGGTTGTTCGCAGGTTTCCGATTAGGTGCGCTCCTGGTTTCTGACACACACATGCAGTTTACAAAGTCTTTCGGCTGTCACTGATTTCGGCCTCATACTTTGGGGGGCATTCTGTTACAGATGATTTTGGTCAATCTTGATGGTGTATTGATGGTGGTGTACTCAGGCTCCTCATAATAACTTTCTCCTGAGAAAAGTGACATTCATCTCTTCCCAAAAAACATACTTTTGAAGAGAGTTTGCAAGTTGCTAATATCCTAGGGTGCAAGAATGACCCATTCTCGCAGGCTGCCTTAAGCTAGGGTGTGAACTTCTCGCACTGTGCTACATAGCTAGGGTGCGAACTTGTTCTAAATCTTGGAAAAAGATGAAGTCTCGTTGGTTCTAGAAGGGAATCTTCTAAAAGAATGGGTTGGCATTTGAATGATTATCTTTGTACTGGTTTCCCTGATATTGTGGGATCATTCTTATCCAAGTAACCATCTCATTTTCTCCTATATATTGATGGAATTCTCATGGAAAAGGTTAAGCAAGATTCATTGGAGAATTGGTGAAAGAATTGTGTGAAGGACCTAGCTTGAACAAGAGCTTGGAGACTCTAGCAAGTCTATCAAGAGAAATTGGATCTTCTTCATACAAGGATCGAGCAAGTGTGTGTGTTGGAGCCAAGAGCCACTGAAAGGAAGCTTGCGAAATCAAGGCGATCAGGTTGTATCTTCTACTTTTGATTAATATGATACAGTGGCATGTCCTTTTTCCATAAAGTCATTCTTACTTCATTTTGTAATTCCTTGATCATACACATAAGTTGACAGTTGAATATGTTTTTCTATCTTCACTTTGGGTGGTTTGTGTTGTCTTGGTCTTGACCTCACGAGAGCATCGGAGCGAAGCGGGAGAAACAGAGACCCTAGGAAGTGATACAAAGGTATGTTACTTGTTTCCCCCTACTAGCTAATTCAATGGTCAAAACTTAGGGAAAGTGTCATGTCCTATCCTATTTTGTTCTAGATCCAGGTGGATCTAGGGAGATCTGTTAGTGTCTACACTTACCGATTAGTCTGATAACACAGGGAGACCCTATTGCATGCCAAAAATAAAGTTTCCCAGAAACTAAACAAACCAGAAAGTACAGGCAGGTCATGTGTATACTCCATTTTGGAGGTCGATTGAGTATTCCAAGAGGATATCAGACCTACCCGGGGTGCACAGCTGTATTATATTGACGGATAAAATGCACATTATAAATAAGAGATGGAATAACTTCAATATCATGACAGACTATTTAGTGTCAATATCTAGTAGACCCAGAATACTATCTCAACATACAACCCACGACATCTGTTGAGGCACTCACAGAACGTTATACTCTCGGAACTGGTCCTTACATTATCTGTTTGCACGAGGAATTCCTTCTTCTATGAGGCATCCAAGAAGATAATAACAATGAAGGATTTCTCAGCATCGTAGATGAACGATATGATGACAGTTACTTCAAATGGCATGTCTCTGTTGCTATGGAAATTTTGTATTGGCTCTTGATTCCCAAGTGGTGTTGTATCAATGACGGGATGCCATTGCACTCGTTGGCAGTGCCATTGGAAACAAAATTTTCTGGGTGGTGTTGTAGAGTTTTGTTTTCTTCCATTTATGTGGGCTATTTACCTAGGCCCTCCTATGAGAGAGTGAGGCCCAGTCCTGCTCTGATACCATGTTGGTTTTTATTCATATGAGATATGATCAATATTCAATATTATTACAATGATGAGTGTTCCATATATAGGGAACATAAGGTGACCATCCATGAAAGGATGTGTCCCTTGAATAATCAAATAACTATTTATTATTATCATTTACTTATTAATTATTATCTTTAGAAAATGTCTTCCCGATGTTGTCCAAACATCAACACAT
>JASDQU010372043.1:5077-15374 GCA_032191745.1 Picea mariana | reverse complement strand
ACCAAAATCCAACAAAAAATGTTGATTTTGGGAATGCCATCTACATGCCAAATTTTGTTCCATATAGATGCTCTGGGAGGGAGAGATATATTAGCTAGTTGGAACTCATAACCTTTCTTGACAGTATAATTGGTTGTTCCCCAAATTCTTTTATCAGAGGAGGATCCTCCCTAAGGTCCATAGCCTTTGAGATTGTTGACTAGTTGGGGGATAAGAGGGTTTAAGTCTGAAGGAGGAGTGACAAAGTTCCAACCATACCACCAACCATCTTGGGACCATCTATAGATGTTAAAGAGAGTTTTTTTTCCCTAAGTGTCAAGCCAAACATTTAGAGGGTGTAGCTCTTGATTTGTTATAATCAGTGGATTTCTTATTATGTTATCATTCCATATTTCAATCTTTCTTCCACTTATAGGAGCCCAAGATAATTTAGATTGGAGTATTTGGGGTGGTGGCTTTTATTAACTTCCAGTTGGGGGAACCTTCCCTAAAAGCATAATTTGAATCCAAGCATCTTTTCCTTGAACTTGTAAAGTATTTTCTCAAGAGAACTCTCTTCCACCAATCATAGTTTCATGTTATCAATCACCAAAGGATATTTGCACCCATCACTAAATTCATAAGAGGAGGGTCCTTTATACCAAGTCCACCATGAGCTTTAGGAGCTCAAATAGTAGGTTGATTCACGGAATGAAATCTCTTGCTATTAGTCTTTCCACCTTTCCATAAAAACCTCTTGATCACTTGCATTATTTATTTTTTTATGCATATAGGAGCTAAAAAAGCTTAATATTGGGAAACTGGAAGGGGTGATGATATAGATTTGATAAGAACCATTCGCCCTGGCGGATTCAACTAATGTTCTCCCCACTAGATGAATTTAACCTTGATTTTACTTATGACTTATTGCCACAAATTAGAAGATGCAAAGTGCAAAAAAATAGGCATGCCTAAATATTTAAAGGATGACCAGTTATCTTTATGAGGGAAATGGAAGATGTTAGAAATGACAACAAGCACATGTTGGCTCACATTCCAAGCATATATCTGACATTTATTATGATTAATCAGGCCTCCTGAAACTTGGATAAAAAGATCCTAAATTTTCTTGAATATTCTCACAATTATGATGGATGCACCACCTATCAACAAAGTGTCATCGTTAAATTGTGAATGGTTAATACCTTTGGTTTCCCTTACCACTTGATTTCCTGAAAGGTTTCCATTGTTGCATTCAACTTCTAACATCCTACCACACGATTTGACCATTATAATGTAGAGTAGAGGGTAGAGGGGGCAACCTTTCCTTAGACTTTTTCTTGCTTTAAAGAAACCAAAGGATCACCCATTGAAAAGGGGAGAGATCCAGGGATTATTAGTACAAGAATAAATATAATGAATAAAACCAAGATAGAAACCAAATTTGTGAAGAATATCAAGAAGAAAGGAATATCTTACCTGGTTGAAGGTATTGACCATGTCAATCTTTATAATCATACCTGTATCTCCATTGATGTAACTAGAATGTATTGCTTCTTGAACCAGTGTGATATTGTCCATTTTCTGTCTTTTTTCCTTGAACCCCCCTTGATTTTCAAGGATGATTTTAGGAAGGAGCTTATTGAGCCTGTTTTATATGACCTTGGACATAATTTTGTAAGATGCATTACACACAGAGATGGGCCTAAATATAGAAAAAGAGGAAGGATTTTGTTCTTTGGGGATAAGTGCAAGAAAGGAAGAAGGTGGCACCTCCCATCTAAAAAGACTTTTGAGCATATTGAATCATCATGATGAGGTCAAATTTGATAGTATTCCAACATTCCTTGTAGAAATGGATTGTAAAACCATCTGGTCCAGGGGCCTTGTCTGGAGCAAGATCCCATATAGCCTTATGGATTTCTTCTTCTGTGACTTCCTTCACGAGTGTGCAATTTTCTTCAAGGGAAATTAGGAAGGGGATGTTCTCCAACATGGCAGATGTTTCTCTTGGCTCAACTCCCCTTGTTTCAAAATATAAATCAACAAAATGAGTGAGATAAACTGATTTTATTTCCTCAAAGTTTTTAAGCAAGTCCCATTGGGAGCAAAGATCTCTTTTACATTATTCTTCCATAACCAATCCCTTGCTTGTTTGTGGAAGAAAGTTGTTTTTATATTGCCTACAACTAGCCATAAACTACGTGACTTAAGTCTCCATTACATTTCTTCAGCTCTAAGGGCTTTCTGATTATTGTGGAAGGTCTCCTTCTCCTCTAATAGCAATTCATGGGTGACCTACTCTTGTTCTAGTCTAGCATGGATCCTTTCCAACTTGTCTTTATTTTCTTGGATTTCCTCTTTAGGGGGAAAGTAATGCAAAAAGGCCCACTCCTTAAGATATTTTTTAGTGCCTTTGAGCTTTTGCTTCCAGATGTGCACCAACAATCCAACTATCCAAGTACTCCATGCTCTAGATATTGTACTCCTTGGATCCTAATTTTGAAACCATAAAGGGTTAAACTTGAATGGAATGGGACCATAGTCTGGGATTCCCTTGAGTTGTAGTAGAATAGGTCTGTGATCCAAAGTTGAACTAGAAATAATTATAGATGAAGTCGTAAAAACACTTACAAGAAAATAATTGTGAATGAGGAATCGATCAAGTTTGCCTGCTATGTATATTAGACCAATCCGCTCATTGGTCCAAGTGAATCTACCCCTTATATGTTTAATATCTACTAAGTCCTAGGAAGTAATCATATCTTCAAGACGTTCCCTAAATGGGTCTCTAACTATACTCCCTCCTTTTTTTCTGCTTGATTGAGAGTGGTATTAAAATCCCAAACAACTATATTATTTTCCCAGAAGTCCGACCTTGTTAGATCTAATAGAGAGTCCCAATAGTCCACTTTTTCAAAATAAAGAGAGGGAACATACACATTAACAATATTATAAATCTCTCCAAATTGTTGGTGTTTGAAACTTGTGAGAAGCCAATGTTGAGTCTATTGGTTGGTGATTAAATGGAAGATAGAGTTATTCCACAATGTGCAAATTCCACGAGAGCCCCCTCTAGCACTTACCTCTCGACCTTCACTTTGTTTCCAAATCTTTTTGCACTTACTTAGGGCTTCATTAACCTCCAACTTAGTCTCTTGGAGTAGAAGAACCGCAACTTTTTTTATCTTGATGAAATCCATTATTGATTCAGATCTATATTTGCTTCCCAATTCCCTACAATTCTAGGAGATAATATTCATCATTTAATTGGGGGTTTGTGAGTCCCACCCTGGGGTGGGATAGTACCACTTTGAGTTCTTATGTTTCTTAGGAATCTAGGGTATATCTGATCCATAGTAGTCTATTGACCTAGCTCTTTCTTTTTTTTCGGCTATTACCTCTCTTTTTTCTTTGTGGGGCTTTATGCCTACTCTTTTTTAGGATCTACCATCTACGACCTACTCTACTTTATTTTCATCTAATCCCTCATCCTCCTCATGTTGGGAGCTAGGATCCCCACTAGTAGAGAAAGGATCTTTACTTGGGGATTTGGGGAAATCCTCATCTTGGTGAGGATGTTGCTTTCCACTGTAGAGGTTGGAACACAATCTAAATTTTCTTCCATAAATGGAGGGATTATAGTAGATTTGGCATTAAACATGGGAATTCCAACTATTTCTAAGGTAGGGACATTGTCTCCATCTGCAATAATTTCACATTGGTTTCGATTTGGACTTGATGTCGCTCATTGAGGTTCATTTGAAGAATTTCTTTTAGTTCCAATTACCAAATATTTAGATGTGTCTGGCATGGTTAATTGTCCAAAAACTATCTCTAGTCCAAAGGGCTATGTGACTATGATCGATGAGGGTACTTGCTTTGACTATGCTACATTGTTTATTTTCTTGTTGTTGGGCTTCTTCTTTCTAACTTGTTACCACTGATTGTATTTTTCTTAAGGCCCTTGCTTCACGACTAACTTCCGAAGACAATTTTTTGCAAAGTGCCCATATTCATGGCACTGTTTTCATTTAAAAGGAAGTTGTTCATAATCCACAAGTTGAATATGCTTCCAATCATCCATAGAAATTTGGATCGCTTATGGTAAACCTTTTTCTAGATCAACTTCTACATGTATATGAGCACATGCAAACATGTTGTCTCTTGGCTCAACTTTGTCAATATGTGTACCTAGAGTATTCTTGATACTTCGCAAAACATCATCATCCAAACAATGAAGCAAGAGATGAGGAAGACGAACCCAAATATGGAAAACCAAAGGGAAATCATTTTCAGGATTAAAATCAGGGGTCCATATGTTAAAATATAACCCTTTTGTGCCATAAAAATAAGGGCCACTTCTAAATATTGAATCCATGTCTTCCTTAGTTTCAAAAAAGAAAGCATAAAAACCTTTGTCGCAAGAGTAATGAGAGAGCTTACCTTTTATCAGTCCTACCCAACTCTTTTGAATCCAAATTTCCATAGCTCGAGGGGAGGGCCAAACACCAGTGAACTATCCAACCAATGCCCAATATACTAAGTTCAAAGTTATTTGAAGGGCATTAGAAGGTGGAAGAGGAACTTTCAGAATCACATTCAATGTTTTAACAAATCACAAAGGAGGGTTTTTCACAAATATGCTCAATGAGGAGACCATATCTCGCAAGGGATCAATTTTAGAAGCAAGAGGCAGGGGAGGAGAGGGGAGGAGCAACCCCCTCCAACATTCGAGTCCATGGAGAAATCAGGGATGCCCATAACGCTAAGGTTTTAGGCACTAGAGCGCACCAATCTTGAAACACACATTGCTCGGTTAAGTACATTCTAAACTTATCCAATGATATGTACAAATAAGCTATCTTCTTAAACTTAAAAGGAAATAAATACTCCCCGACATAACAAAATCAAACCCCATATATAAGTTTTTTGAAAGTTCCATTCTTTAAATTTCATTGTGACACTTAGATTTTATTATTACTACTATTATTATTATTTTAACAAGCACTGGTAAAAGAATTTTATTAAATTGCATAAGCAAATAAAGGAGAGATACAACAGAGTACCAATCACAACATCATCGTTCATGTTCCCAAAAGTACTAATGTACTAGCCATACACATATTGTCCATACATAGAAATTTTCCATAGATCTATACTTCATCGCATGGGAGCAAGACCCAGCTGAAGCCATGATGAGTCGGGGGAGGGAGTGGGCATCTTCATATTTTATTGTTGTCCAATGCCCTTGGAGTCATGAAGGTGCTAGAGGTCACGAGACTGCCAAAGAAGCACAAACCTACAAACCCGAGACAATCGCTCTAGATGTTGAATACTAAGGGAGGGAGCCCGAAAACCTTGAGGAAACCACAAATCAATTGAGACTACGATCCATTGTTGAGTGCTGAAGTGCGTAATGAAATTCTTCGAACTCCAGAGCGGGCATAGTACACAAAATATCCCAAACCCCATAAGCAGGATGATCCAACCACACAAATTCCAATTGAAACCTTCTAGAGAGAGGCAAGAGGTCAATTTGATAACCAAAAGGGGGTCGAACCTGATATTGAATGATGAACAAGGAGACGAGTCATGACTTATGCTCCAAAATTCAATAGTTTCGCTCAAGAGGAGAATAAAGAACAATTGTAGATAGGAGCCCAAATTTGTCATTATCCCACCTTGTTGCACCATAGTAGAAGTGGAAGAATTATTAACAGGAATGGGAAGTAAATGAGACTGTCCTTGAGGGTGGGTTGAGAGAGTACCATGAGCTCGATTTATGTGTGAGACAATGAAGAGATCAACCTCCCTTTGTTGCAATGATGTTATTGACCAATAGATGAAAAGGCTAAGGAATGGGTGATACATAAAACAAAAAATTAATGATCCCCCCTCCCCCCCCTCCGTTTTTTTGAATTACTAAGTTTGCTCTTAAGTCTGCTTCGGTATTATGAGCACGAAGCACATGGAACCACCATAAATTGTCAAAATGTTTACATAATGCCCAAACAAATGAATCTCTAAAAGAAAAATGTTATAAATCATATATCAAATTATACTAAATAAAAGTTATTTAAATTAATTTTCCTCTGTAAAATTAAATTATATATATAATTTTAAATTTTTTTGGGACTTTAATAAATCAAAAACACTTTTAGCTTTTATATTAAGACCAAAAAACCCTATAATATTCTCGAGATACCCAATAATCCTTGTAGTCCTAAAAGTCACTTTTTTTCCAGATGGAAGTTAACCCGCTGGGAACCCACCCCGATACTTCCCCACATAGTGGATGATATGGGGGTGGAAAGCAGCAGCCCGAGGGACTCGTAGCCAGGCTAGAACTCGTGACCTCTCCCCAACCTGGAAGAGTGTGCGCACGTCCTAAAAGTCACTTGATATCAAATATTCACCTCAAACTTAACTCCATACTCTATTGCACTTTCATCTTATAACTAGGAAGGAAGATAAATTATTTAAGTCACGTGCTATCAAATATTCACCTCAACTTAACTCCATACTCTATTTCATCTTATAACTAGGAAGGAAGATAGATTATTTTTACTTAACATCAATAATTTCATTAATTAATATATATATATGTATATATATATATATATAAATGGTAAAATTTATTTGTGTCAATTAATATTAATATTGAAGTTCATGATTACCATTGAGTTATTATCATTATTCCAAAACCACCATATATTTAAATATATAAATGTAAACATCATATATTTAAACGTAAAGTTAATGAATTAGAAAATATCAATTTAGAATTTTATTTATATTTTTTTAATAAATATTATATTTAATTTATGATTTATGTTTTGGTAGTTTACTAGAGATAAATTTACATTTTTATCATAGTTTTTGAGCCTTAAATTTAAAGAAGACACGCTCTTAATCAAAAACATTTTTAAATCTTACTTTAGAACCAAAAGAATCCTTATGATATTCTCGAGATACCCAATAGCTCTTGTGGTCCATCATCACTAAGACTATCATCACTAAGACTAGTAGAACTCATGTGGTATCAAGTATCCAATCCTTATGATATTCTCGAGATACCCAATAGCTCTTGTGGTCCATCATCACTAAGACTATCATCACTAAGACTAGTAGAACTCATGTGGTATCAAGTATCCAAAACCACCATATATTTAAATGTATAAACGTAAACACCATATATTTAAACGTAAAGTTAATGAATTAAAAAATATCAATTTAGAATTTTATTTATATTTTTTTAATAAATATTATATTTAATTTATGATTTATGTTTATTAAAATTCAAAAGAAATGTTGGTAGTTTACTAGGGGTAAATTTACATTTTTATCATAGTTTTTGAGCCTTATATTTAAAGAAGACATACTCTTAATTAAAAACACTTTTAAATCTTACTTTAGAACCAAAAGAACCCTTATGATATTCTCGAGATACCCAATAGCTCTTGTGGTCCATCATCACTAAGACTAGTAGAAATCATGTGGTATCAAGTATCCACCTCAACTTAACTCCATACTTTATTGCACTTTCATCTTTTTTTTTGTAAGCTAAAATTTGTATTGCCTCTTTAATTGAATCAATACATCTACCAGGGTGCCTTGTGACTAGCCTGCCATTAACGGAAACCAAAGCCAGCACCAGGGTCCATTGAAATTGTCCAAAACTACCTTAAAATCCATTAACAAAATGAGAAAAAGTCCGTAGAACTTACAAAAGTTGACTGAGTTTCTGCAGAAGCTAAATCCTATCAAAACTTAAATTGTCACTATCTAAAAAAGCCATACATATAGAGTCAAGGGCATTGCCTAGAAAACTAAATAGCATCAGTGCCAGAAGCAGGTGGCCTCCACTCCAGAGCGAAGGTGTAAGGTTGCTGACAAACTGGACATCTAGAACACATAGTCTCGCTTGAGAATGAGTCAAACAGAGCATCCATCCTGCAAATGATAATGTCCTGGCGAAATTGTTGATCTGAGACTGCCTCGTGCAATTCGAAGAGAAGTCAAAGTTGTTCCTCTATTATATGACACAGAGAGCTATCACCCATGCCAGAGGGACTCGGACTTGGAGAGGCCTGAGAAATTGCTTGAATCAGAGTTTAATTTGTTGGAGGTATCTCCTTTATGACGGGGAACCCCCAGTGCGCCTCAGGGGGATCCCATTATGTTCTCTCCCCCGATGTTGGTGTCGGTAGATGGCGTTGTTGTGGCTCTAGGATGACCTGGAAATTCCCCTCTATCCTTGGAGGGTCATGGACCTCCATGTTGCCGCTATTGGCACCTTAATTGAGCTTTGTAGCGGGTTGACAGGAAGTAGAGGATTGTAAGGAAGGTTTGGAAAGACATCCTCGATTGGCCAAGTAACGATAATAAGCAGGTCTGCGCTTGGGTCGACCTCTTTCTCTCGGCATGGTGGTCAGAAGGATGCAAATATCCAGATGAAAAAAATAATGGTTAATGGAGGAGAAGGCCAGGCTTGAACATGCGGAGCAAGAGAAAGGAGGAAGGTGCCAAAAAAATGGAATGTCGTCAGGAGGGGAAGGGGAAATTAACCTATGCGCCATTAAGGTGACAAGAATGTTGAACATGGACTTGGTACTGTGCTAACGAGAGGATCACACCCTCTAAATTAACTGAGCTACATTCCCCATGGGTCAAGGACTGGTGCAGAGTGTGCAAGTGTTAATGCCTTGCATTGGGAGGTGGTGGAATGGAGAATTGGTGATCGGGGATGACAGATGGCACCCTATCCGGGGGTTGGGAATCCAAATGGGCTAAGTCAAGAAATTGCTTTAGAATAACGGGGGCAGGGCTGAAGGTGACCTCCATGCAGAAATCCTCTCATGATAGGGAGACTCCCTCATTCGCCACACGATCTGCTACTTTATTTGCATCTCTTCGAATATGGGAGGGAATTAGGACCAGGTTAGGGTGAAGAGTGGATTTGAAGATTTCAAAGGAGTTGAGAAGGAGCCAACTCTAAGAGACTTTAGTTGGATCAGAGACATGCAAGATTTTTGTGGCTAAGGAGATAATGACTTGAGAATCCCCTTTGATTATTAGTTGTGTTATACCTAGATGTAGAGCTAGTTGGAGTACTTTGAGTAGTCCCCATAGTTCAACAGAATTGTTAGAGTCAAAACCCAGGTACCCAACCATAATGTGGCTATTGCCACATGAACTGTTTCTAATGACTGCTCCAAAGCCTATAGGCCCTGGATTACCTTTAGAGGCGTCGTCAAAAGTTTTCTTATGTAAGCCTGGAGGAGGACTTTGCAAACTGTCAGGGAGGGATTGGGCCTTGAGTGGGATGGGGGGTTAGACAAAGCTTGGGTCTAACACAGGTTAAGGTGCCAATTGGAGAGGATGATTCATTCAAAAGGATTGCAAATGGGATTCTCGACTGACCAAGTTTGAGCTCTGACAATCTCTTGGATGTTGGCATAAATTTTTGACCAAACCCGCTGTAGAGATGAGTGCTTGTATTGAACAATCCTTTTATTCCTATCTTCCCAGATTTTCCATACCACAAAGCCAGGAATCAATTGCCAAATCTTGTTGAGAACATGATTGGTGAAGGTTTCTTGACGCCATTGCTCAATGGTGTTGGTTATACTGCCTCTTGCTACGTTCATTTTCCACATGATTTGAGCGATCTTGTCCCAAATTTTTGTGTTGAAGCGACATTGATTTAGTAAATGCTCTTGGATTCCTCTTGTTGCATACAGAGAGGGCAGACTTAAGGTCATGTGAATTCTCTTTTATGTAAATTGTCCCAAGTCAAGATCCGATTTTCGATGAGTAGCCAAAGGAACATGGATACCTTTGGCCATAGGTTGGATTTCCAATTTATTTTCCATATTTCATCTGATGGTTGTAGATGCACCTTGGTTTTAAGAATGCAAGCCTCTTTGATATTGAAAGTGCATGTTGGGAATGTCCCCAACAGAGGATGTCTTCCCCTTCACCCTTTCTGATTTTCCTCTGGGAGATCGCCTCTTTCCAGGGGCGTAAGTTACACTCCTCTGACAACTCTAGTTCCATGTGCGTGACCTTCCAGTCTTGCCAGTGAGAAGTTGTAGGCTCTTCTTTCCATAGATTCTCCACTTGTTGGTCTCCTCGACCTTGCATGAGTGCATATATGGGTTGTAGGTTGTCTAGAGATACCAAGGGAGGTAGTTGCTTCCAAGAATATGTCCAAAAGAGGGTCGCCTGTCCATTCCTTATCTCCCAAAAAGCATGTTCCTCAATGAGGGGTATGTTTCTCCATTCTGCATTCCAGATGTTGGAACCTTGTATC
>JASDQU010372042.1:104585-125880 GCA_032191745.1 Picea mariana | reverse complement strand
AGGAATCTCATCTCTTCTGGAGGGTTTCCCAACTCTTTGGCATACATCACAGGCTCTGTAGTATTCCTTAGCATCTTTGTGTATAGTGGGCCACCAGAGGCCAGCTCTAAGAACCTTATGTGCTGTTGCTTTTCCTGCATAGTGTCCTCCTGCGATGCCTTCATGTGCTTCTACCAGAATCAATGGTTTTTCTGCCTCCACAATGCATCTCCTTAGGATCTCATCAGGTCCCATATTATAAAGTTGTCCAACTAAAAGTGAAAAATTTGCAGCTCGAACTACCAACTATTTCTTCTGAATGACTGTATATTCGCGAGGTGCCATTCATGTTGATAGGAACTGAACTATCTCAACGAAGTGATCATCAACATTTCTGATGGCTAGCAGCTGTGCATCTGGTAGTGTATCCTCCAAACTGGTAGGTTTCTCTCCATGTTCTAACCTAGACAAGTGGTCAGGACCCTTGTTCATTCTTCCTGTCTTGACCGCAACCTCAAAATCATATTACTGGAATAACAATAGCCATCTGCATATTCTTCCCCCCCAAGACTGGCTTGTTGACTAGGTATTTCAACGGAGAGTGATCAGTGAACATCTTAAAATGTCCTCCCAACAAGTAGTGTCAAAACTTCTGCAACATGTACACCATGGCTAAACCTTCTCTCTCAGTGGTAGTGTAATTTATATTAGCTGTAGATAGCTTCCTACTAGCAAAGGCTAACAGATGCTCAATATATCCTTCTCCTATTTGTGCTAACACTACTCCTAATGCAATAGATGATGCATCGACGTGCACATGGAATTTCTTACTCCAATCCGAGAAAACAAGAATGGGCGCAATGACCATTTTCTGTTTCAGTGTGTTGAAGCTCTGTTGACATTCCTCTGACCATTGGAACTGACAATATTTCTTTAATAATTGCTCCATAGGTGTTGTTATCTGTGCATATCCCTTGATTAACTTTCTGTAGTATCTCATATGTCCTAACACAGTTCACAACTGTCTAACTGAAGTAGGAGGCAGATCAACAATGATGGCAATCTTGGAAGGATCTACCAACAACCCCTACTTACACATAATTTGGCCTAGCACCACTCTAAAGGGTGAAAAGAAGATGCACTTTTTCAGGTTTAGGGAAATATAACATTGCGTGCACTTATCCAACATTAGTCTTAAACATTCAATATGATTTTGCAATAAGCTAAAAACAATCCAATCATCAAAATATGCTTCTAGAAATTTATGTAAAAATTCCTTGAATGCTTCAACCACCACCCTAGAAAAGACAGCTGGTGCATTCTTCAGTCCGAAAGGCATCACTGTGTACTGGTAGGATCCCCATTCTGTTGCAAATGTGGTCTTATGGTGATATTCCTTAGCAATCTTGATCTGGTGATAACTTGAAAATCCATCTGTGAAGGAGTAAACTTCCTGTCCTCCCACATTATCCAACACTTCATCAGTAAACGGTGTAGGGAATGGATCATGTAGACATGTATCATTCATTTTCCTCAAGTCTACACAGATTCTAATCTATCCTATCTTCTTATCTTGGACCACCATAGGGCTAATCCATTCTGACTCTTCAACAGGTTCTATGATTCCTACTTCCAACATTCTGTCTAATTCAATTTTGACTTTCTGCTTATATTTGGGATTCATTCTGTAAGGTCTCTGCTTCACTGGCCTTGCATCTGGTTTCAAGGGGATCTTCATCTCTCCCATGGGCCCTTTAATGCCCTTCATGTCGGTAAACTTGGTTGGAAACAAGTCCTGATATTCATGCAGTAATTGTGTGATCTTGTCAATAGTGTCATCATCCCAATAATCTCTGATGTTTGTGAGCTTAGGTGCTTGCTATGTTCCAATATTAACTTTCTTGATTTTGATTGGCTGTCCAATAAAAGGTAGTTCAAATCCTGGTCCTTCTACGTCTCGCTGTCCTTCTATCTTTGTGATGTTCACATTCCTAGGATCATCGTCTTCATCAACATTGATATTGTAACAACCTTGCAATTTCTGAAGTGGTGCAGTCCATTCATCTTCTTCTTGCTCCAAAGGGAGGTTAGGTGCCTCCTCAAAGAATTTCTATCTTACAACTTGTAAATCTTGATCTACTGAGGGGTATTGACTTTCAAATAAAAATGTAGCTACAAAGTTCTGAGTCATATTGTACCAATCTGAAGTGGTGAGGCACAGTTTTGCTTGAAGATACCAATTAATAGACGTTGTGTCCAAAGTGTTGATGAATTTATGCACCCACTGCTCTTGAGGGATGCTGCTCCGGGCCTCCTCACAACTTCGCACATGGTCCTTCAGACAACTCTCACCCTTGTATCGAACTTCGCACCCTTCGACTTGTTCTGAAAAGAGAACTGTCATCAAAGTAAAACATTGCACCCAGTCCACGATGTTCTTCTTATGCGTTCCCCACCATATTGTTGGCATTGCTTTTAAAGCTTCATCCAATGCCAACAGTCGTTGTTGTACTGGTACAATTTCTTCAAATTCTGACAAGAATTTTTTAAAATGATTTAAACCATCAAATGTGGGAAAATTGCTTACTTATGTGCCAATCCAACGAACTTCCCTGTTCAATCTAGCACACCTTCTCGTAGAAACTTCATACATTTGTTCTGCCAGTTCTCTAGTGCTTTTTCTGAATTTGATGACCATGCACTGCCACTTTCCCAGCTTAAGTTCCCATTTGTTGTAGGATTAATGCAATCCTGCTGTCTTGCTGTCAATTTATATATGTTCTCTAGTTCATAAGCACAGTCTTCTTCTTTGATGGGTTATGTGTATCTCTGACCTTAATCATGATCCAGATGTGGAATGACCCTAAGGCCATCACCTTCGAATGACATTCTTCTTTTCTTTAAGTCAACAATAGTGGAATTATTGAAAGCCCAGTCAATTCCTAACAACGCAGGACAAGGACAACTATCATCAACTATCTCAATAACCTCGAAATCCGCAAATGTCCTTACCCCGTCGATGTCCACATGGACATGCTCCAGTCTCCCAAAGGGGCTTACTGCGTATTGATTATCCATCCTAAGCCTGATAGGGGAATAAATTAACTTAGGTTTTCCCATCAGTTCCCATGTCTGCTTTGTCATAACATTGACTTTTGACCCTAAGTCGAGGAGCACATAATCTATGTCATAATCCCAAATCTGAGAATTAAGGTGTAGTTCCTTATTTGTCCTTCTCTTTCTGGATACTTGATGTACTTCTTTATTCAACAGAGGAGATATCCTACCTATCTCATACTGTCTGATCAAATTTTGTAGTTTTTATACAACTCTTTCATCCATAATTAGATTAATGCAACTACATAAGAATTCCATAAGCTTTCTTACCTCTTTTCCTTCTCCAGGTGATGCAGACTGATCAAATGCCAAAGGCATTCTAGATTATCTCACTTCTGGTTGTGTCTTTGATGAAGAAGCCCGATCTCTTCCAAATTCTTTTCTTGCCTCTTCAAATGTCTGTTTTTCTTCCCTCGGATCAAACACTTGTGTCTTCTCTGCAGCTCTTCTGACCCTTGATTCTTCTGTAGTCTTTTCTGGGGTCAGTCTGTCTTCTCCTGTAACAACGCGTCCTCTAGTGATAACAACGACTATGGGATCCTCTTTGTGAGGTTCTGCTGAGATTAATTGTACTTGCTGGTTTCCTCCTTGTCTCTCCTGAAGCTTTGCTAACAATGCTGGACAATCTTCAATAACATGTTCAAATGAGTTGCAATAGCTGCAAGTGGTACAAGGGTTCTGACAGTCCCTTGCCAAATGTCCTGGCTGTGCGCAGTTATAACAAATGATTTGACATGGACCTGGACCCATACCTCCACCTCATCCTCTTCCTCTGAATCCACTACGAGGGTTGAAGTTTCCTCTTCCTGGAGAGTTAAACTGCATAATGTTTCCTTCCTACTGTACTTCACCTTGAATCCTATGTGTATCTCTTGATATTTCGTGCAAGAGGTCATAAGCCCTACAGTCTTTCTCATCGTGCCCCATAGATTTACAGAATGTGCAGTAAAGGTTTGTAGGTGTCTGGACATAATTTTGTATGTAATCACATTCACCAGGGCGATGTCTATTTCTACATACCTCGCACCAGGGTAGAGTAACCTTCTTCAAAGGGCTCGGAGCCCCAGAGGCCAAGTACTCATGAAATAGGGGACAATGCTCCTTATTGTGGCCTTCTGATTTGCATCTGATACACCATATCTTGTCTCTTTTATCTTTTGCCTTTTCTTTCTTCATATATTTGACCTGTAGAGATAAGCTAGTTAGTTGACTAAAACTTTGACTCATACCTGAGCTGGATTCTCCCATAGGGGTTGACTCTAGTTTCATGGCAATTTCCAACGCCTCAGCCTACGAAGCAACCTTTTGCTGCATTAGAGGGATTCTGATGTGTGGTAGGAGGGAAACAATGAACCATTCCTTGTTCGTCTCATCCGGGATCTGAAAACTCAATCAACCTGTTAAGGTCTTAAAACTCTGATCAAACTCCCAAAGAGGTTCAACTATTTTCTGCTTGATTTCTTTCAGTTCTGTAATGCACTACAACTTCGACTTGGGTTTCTTGAATTCTGCACTCAACGCAGTCTTGATCTCATTCAACGGTTTAGGCTGTGCAACTCCGTTAACAAACTTCATGTACCATCTTAGTGCACGGTCTCTCAAGGTAGTACTAAATTGAGCTCTTTTAACTGCTTCGTCATTGACTTGCTTAATACTCCATACAACCTCGTATAAGAACCAGTGCTAATCAGGATCTTTAGATCCATATCCTCTAAAGATAGGTAGCCTCATTTCATCTTCCATAGATCTTCCTAGGCTTCTTGACTGAGTATGTACTGAACTGCTAGTAACAGTGCTCTGAGTGCTCTGGTAACTCTAACTACTCTGGTTACTTAACGCTGCTAAAACAACATAAGGAGTAATAGTACTTACTTTGACAGTCAACACAGTTCTTGAAGTTTCTGACTCTTATCGACAAGGTTCTTCAGTCTTCTCTTCCTTTGCTCCAACAGATCCTGAATGTTCCTCGTTCAATAGATCTTCTTCTTCTCCACTATAGAACCCTTCATTCTGTGCTAGTGGTTCATGGCTCTGCTCAAACAGGTTTACTAGAGGAACCTCTTTGAAGGTTCTTCCACTGGGCATATGTCCCACCTCTATGTCACTGTCGCTGTCTGAGTTTTTGAACATTATCTCTTCAATCCGACAAATTACAGTATCTTCAAGATGTTCTTCTCATGCAATAACATCTTGATCTTCAACTTCAAAAAGTGTAAAAAATTTCCTGTTGGTATTTTAAAGAAATACCTCTTTGCTTGGCTATATGACTCTACTTTATCAATAGAAAACTCGGTAATGTATCCTCCAATAGTGCTATCAAACTAGTGGTCTACTACTCTTGACATGACGTTATCAAATCTCTTGACCTTCATGATCAACCTCAACATCCAAACCATAGGTGGTCTCAATCTGATCTCAAAATTCTGAGCCTCAACGAAGTCCTTTTATTTTTATTCTATCCACTTTTGAATCTCTGTGTTCGATGGAAACCACCTTGACATTCCCTCAAGAAGATCTTGGTCACGACAATGGAACCATTTGTTGGCACAAGGGAAAACCCAGGGTTCATCTCTAACAATGCACTAACAAGGCCTAACTACTGGCCTTTTCGGAAACACCCACGAAGGAGATGAAGTCTCACCTGAAGTAGTGATAGGGGGTTGTAGGACACATGTGTCTACAACCAGAGGAAATGCAAGTGGATTAAAAGGAACAACACACATAGATATAGTTATTCTTTATCTCCCTTAGGCCTACTGTGCGAGCTATGTCTAAGATCTAACACAATGATTCAATAATAGAATAACAGAAAGAAAAAGAACACAACATCGGTCACACAGAACAACAAGATATACATGGTTCACCCTCTCCCTAGGGCTACGTCCACATAAGTGTGTTTCTTGATATTATGTGAAAAAATATAGTTCTATTTGCACACTTAGCTTGCATATCTCTCTCCTCCTTGTGCACCCAGTTGTAGGGTTGATCTTTGCACCCAGCTGAAGATCTTACAATACAAACTCTCTCTCGATACAATAATTCTCTACATAACAATACTCACTCTCTCTCGATACAATACTTCTCTACACAACAATATTCACTCTCTTAATCCACAATGATAAACTCAGAATCAACAACAATCGAACAACCATCAACGAAACCATCCCAGGTCCTCTAGACCTTTATTTATACATTACAATGACAAACATCTAGGTGTCAAAACCCTAGATACCAAAACCTTAGTTCTAAAACCCTAGGTCAACTTGACCTACGTTTTCAGGGCTTCGCCAACCTGTCATTCCTTCTTTCTCGCGAGGTGCTCCAAAGCACTCGTTGACGTCTTCTTCCACTTGCTGAGTTGTCCACGATCTATCTTCCTTGCTGATCTATCATCCTCGATCTTCTCGTTCAATGACTAGCTTTACCTTACTTCAATCCTTCTTTTCTTCTTTTTTAACCACTTCGACCCAATATCAGTCAATGTGCCTTCCACGTAGTTCGTACTTCGCCTTTCTTCCTTAATCTTCGCTTTCTTCCATAACCAAGGGCCAACAAGGTCCAATTTCATTTATGTTATAATAGATGTGGTGGCTTTGTGCATTGTTGAGCTTCTTATCCTGCCCACATTATTTTATTCTCTCATGTTAGGGGTGGAACCTAGCCTATGTGTGTCTTCCTTTCCCCACATTTCCTCTTAGTTTTTATCCCAAATAGTTGAAGCAAAGCATTATTGTTGATCCTATGCGTCGAGACTCTTCAATCCAATTCCTTCCCTTGAATCCACCCCCTTGCGATTATAGGGGTACACACTACAGGTACAGTTTTTGGTATTTCTCTTACTGTGGATTGATCATCCCCTAGTATGTAGGAGTGAAAATGTTGTATAGGTGAATTTTTTTTGGGGGGGTATATTCTTCTTGGGTGGCTCTATTTTCTCTTAAGTGTGTGGTTGCTTACCTTTTGTATATGTGGCTTATGTATATGCACTTATACAGAAGTCGATCGAATTCCATAAATGTGCATATATGGAAGCCCTTTTGTAAATGGGCATATATGGAAGGCCTTCTGTAAATGCGCATATAACATATACAAAAGTGGTAGGCTTCCATATAATATGTGCATATGCGAAAGTGGTCGGATTATGTATTTGAACATATAGGAAATTTGACCACTTCTTGATATGCACATATACTGAAGTGGTCGAGTTCGGTATATGCGCATATACGAAAATGCTTGGCTTTCATATATGCACATATACAAAAGTTCTTCGGTTTCCATATATGCACATATACTAAAGTGGTCGGTTTTTGTATATACGCATATACAAAAGTCGGTCGACTTCGGTATATGCGCATATACGGAAGCTGACCACATCCATATATGTGCATATACAAAAGTCAACTTCCTTATATGCACATATACAAAAGTCAAACACTTTCGTAAATGCCCATATACGGAAGCCCTTCCGTAAATGCGCATATACAGAATCTGTATATGCGCATTTACAAAAGTGATTGACTTACTTATATGCACATATACAGAAGTTGGCCACTTCTGTATATGTGCATATACAAAAGTTGGCCACTTTCGTATATGCGCATATACAAAAGTGGTTGGATTCCATATATGTGCATATACAAAAGCCAACCACTTCCATATATGTGCATATATGGAAGTCGACCACTTCCATACACTTCCATATATGCACACATATACAGAAGTGGTGGACTTCCATATATGTGCATATATGGAAGCCAACAAACTTCTGTATATGCATATATACAGAAGTTGACCACTTCCATAAATCTGCATATACGAAAGTTGGCTAATTTCGTATATGCACATATACAAAAGATGAATTTCGTATATGCGCATTAACGAAAGTGGTCATATTTCGTATATGCACATATATGGAAGTGGTCGACTTTCATATATGTGCATTTATGAAAGCCAACCACTTTCGTACATGCACACATATATGGAAGTGATCGACTTCTGAATATGTGCATATACAGAAGCAAACTGATTTCTTGTATATGCAAATATACAGAAGCCGACCACCACTGTAACTGTGCATATACAAAATTCGACCACCACCGTAACAACGCATATATGGAAGATGGCCACTTCCGTATATGCACATATACAGAAGGTGGCTTCTATATATGCACATTTATGGAAGTGGTCCACTTCTGTATATGCACATATACATAAGTGGTTGGTTTTCGTATATGTGCTTGTACGGAAGCCCTTCCGTAAATGCGCTTATACGGAAGTGGTTGTATTACATAAATGCGTCTTTATGAAAGTGGTTGGCTTTTGTAAATGCACATATACGGAGGTCAACAAATTTTGTATATGCACATATATAGAAGTGTTCAGCTTTTGTATATGTGCATATATGAAAGTCGACCACTTCGTATATGCGCATATACAAAAGTGGTCGGCTTCTGTATATGCATATATACGAAAGCTGACCACTTCCATATATGCGCATATATGGAAGCCGACCGACTTCCCTATATGCGCATATACGGAAGCCAACCACTTTCATAAATGCACATATACGAAAGTTGGCCACTTCCGTATATGCACATATACAAAAGGTGGATTCTATATATGTGCATTTAAGGAAGTGACTGACTTCCATATATGCACATATACAAAAGTGGTTGACTTGCATTTATGCACAGATACGAAAGTCACATATGCAAAAGGTGGATTTCGTATATGCGCATATATGGAAGTGGTCGACTTCCGTAAATGCGCATATACATAATCCATTCCATAAATGTGCATATACAGAAGTGGTTGGCTTCAATATATGCGCATACATGAAATTCGACCACTTCTATATATGCACATGCATATATGGAAGTGGTCAATTTCTGTATATGCGCATATATGGAAGCCGAGTGACTTTTGTATATGCACATATATGGAAGCCGACCACTTTTGTAAATGCACATACACATAAGATGGCCACTTCCATATATGCGCATATACAGAAGCTAGCTTCGGTATATGCACATTTACAAAAGTGGTCGACTTCTGTATATGCGCATATACAGAAGTGGTCGACTTCCATATATGTGCATACCATGGATACCATATCATACCATGGAAAGGCAAGGAAAGGCATACCATACCATACCATGGCTTGGCAAGGCAAGGCAAGGAAAGACATACCATACCATACCATGGCAAGGAAAGGTAAGGCATACCATACCATACCATACCATGGCTTGGCAAGGCAAGGAAAGGCATACCATACCATACCATGGCTTGGCAAGGCAAGGAAAGGAATACCATACCATACCATACCATACCATGCCAAGGCTACCATACCATACCATACCATACCAAGGCAATGCATACCATACCATACCAAGGCAAGGCAAGGAATGTAAAGGCAAGGCATAACAAGGCATGGCAAGGCAATGAATGAAAAGGAAATGCATGGCATGGCATGGCTTGGAAAGGCATAGCATTGCATTGACATGGAAATGACATGGCATTGCAAGGCATGGCAAGGCATGACAAGGCATGGCATGGCAAGGAAAGGAAATGCAAGGCATACAAAGGCAATGCATGGCATGGCATGACAAGGCAAGGCAACGAATGGCATGGTATGGAAAGGAAAGGAATGGAATGGAAAGAAAATGCAAGGCATGCAATGGAAAGACATGGCATGACATGTCAATGGTATTCAAACACTTTGAAACTCATATATTCATCAACATAAAATGCAGAAACAATGAGATTCATAAAAAATGTGCAATGAAATGTGTATATATATATATTCAACATCGTCTAAATTGTACATTTTTTACAAAATGGCAACTCATCCTCAATATACAAAGCGAAAACAAGTTCCCTAATATAAAAAACATCCATATGGTGGCCTAGATACAAAATGGTAGTTGTGGGTCAATCATTGACCACTGCCACCCTTGCCACCCTCAGGAGCATCCTGGAAATCTATTTTGTTCTCTTGCTCGAGGAAGCACCTCGAGAGGTTCTAGGCTTGGGCATGCTTTGACTCTCTGGAGACTACACAAAGAATAAACAATGTTATAAGTTTTTTTCCTCAATGAATTAATAGACATACAAAATGATACTTTGTAATTTAACCTAAAACAACTCACTACATATGTTGCTATCATTCATGAGGTGGTTAACCTCCTTCGTGACCCCAATCTCTCTGTGATGTCACTTTGCATAAATTACAAGGATGCCACCTCTATCTCTTTCTCTACCCTTATCTCCCCTTCCTCTCTTTCTCTCTCTCATGCCACTCTGCATCCCCCTATCTCATTTTCACTCTCTCCTTCATTTTTTCCCTCTCTGTCAATATATCTATCTTTTCGTCTCTCCCTCCATCTCACCCTTCTGTACATGTGCATATATGGAATCCAACTTCTTCAAATGCATGCGCATTTACGAAATTCATCTTCTGTAAATGCACATTTACGGAAGTCAGCTTACATAAATGCGCATTTATGGAAGTCGACTTTCATAAATGTGCATTTGCAAAAGTCAGCTTCCGTATATGTGCATTTATGAAAGTAGGTTTCTGTATATGCGCATTCATGAAAGTTGGTTTCCGTATATGCACATTTAAAGAAGTTGGCTTTCATATATGTGCATATACAAATGTGATAACTTCCTCAAATCCGTGTTACAGAAGTAGTCAACTTCTGTAAATGTGCATATATAGAACCCATCATCCCTAAATGTGCATTTACGAAAGTTGGCTTTTGTAAATGTGACATAAATAGTTCCATGATTTAAACAAAGGTATATAGAATATCGACAAAGGAACTTGGTACTTTGAAGAAAGGAATTGTAATGAATAATCTTTGAAAGAACCTTCACTTTCATAGAACCTTGAATAATCCTTGATGAAAAGAGCTCCAATTAAAATATTCTAGGAACCTTTCAATGCTACACGTATGGGTCATGTATGAGGCCTCAAACTGCCAAACATGGCCATTATAGGGCATATTGGCCTCCCATTAGGAGTATGACCATTGTTAGGAGGTACTAGGCACCAAATTAGGTATTAGTATATATACCAGTATATATAAGTTAGGTATATATGTCGATATATATACAAGTATATATATTGGTATATATGATTAGTATATATATCGTTATACATACTTAGTATATGTATCGGTATATACTGGTATATATGATTAGTATATATATCATTATACATACTTAGTATATGTATCAATATATATACTTAGTATATATACCGACATATATACTAGTTATATATGTTGGTATATATACAAGTATATATATTGGTATATATACCAACATATATACCTAGTATATATACTGGTATATATACTATATTAATATTTACTTAGTATATATATCGACATATATACCTAGTATATATAATGAGTATATATACCTAGGTTTACAGAAGTAGTTAGCTTCTGTAAATGCACATATATGGAACTCGTCATCCCTAAATGTGCATTTATGAATGTTGGCTTCCGTAAATGCGACTTCCATAAATGTGTCATAAATAGTTCCATGATTTAAACAAAGGTATATATAATACCAACAGAGGAACTTGGTACTTTGAAAAAAGGAATTGTAATGGATAATATTTGAAAGAACCTTCACTTTCATAGAACTTTGAATAATCCTTGATGAAAAGAGATCCAATTAAAATAGTCTAGGAACCTTTCAATGCTACATGTATGGGTAATGTATGAGGCCTCAAACTTCCAAACATAGCCATTATATGGCATATTGGCCTCCCACTATGAGTATGACCATCGTTAGGAGGTATTAGGCACCAAATTAGGTATTAGTATATATATTGGTATATATACTACGTATATATGTCGTTATATATACAAGTATATATACCAGTATATATAATTAGTATATATATACTATTATACATACTTAGTATATATGTCAGTATATATACACGTATATATATTGGTATATATACCAACATATATACCTAGTATATATACTGGTATATATACTATATTAATATTTACTTAATATATATACTGACATATATACCTCGTATATATACTCATATATACTAACTATATATATCGATATATATACTTGTATATATACCGACATATATACCTAGGTTTACGAAAGTATTCAGCTTCTGTAAATGCACATATATGGAACCCGTCATGCCTAAATGTGCATTTATGAAAGTTGGCTTCCGTAAATGCGACTTCCATAAATGTGACATAAATAGTTCCATGATTTAAACAAAGGTATATATATAATACCGACATAGGAACTTGGTACTTTGAAGAAAGGAATTGTAATGGATAATCTTTGAAAGAACCTTCACTTTCATAGAACCTTGAATAATCCTTGATGAAAATAACTCCAATTAAAATATTCTAGGAACCTTTCAATGCTACATGTATGGGTCATGTATGAGGCCTCAGACTGCCAAACATGGCCATTATAGGGAATATTGGCCTCCCACTAGGAGTATGACCATTGTTAGGAGGTATTAAGCACCAAATTATGTATTAGTGTATATACTAGGTATATATGTCAGTATATATACTTAGTATATATGTTGGTATATATACTAAGTATATATACCGGTGTGTATATATACTAAGTATACATATCAATATATATACTGACACATATGCCTCAGCTTGATTATTTGTTGCTATTCCCAATCTCCATGAAAATGAGAGTCTGATTTGTCCTCCTATGGAGAAAATAACCCCACCCACTCTTGCCAGCCCTGAGTTACCTTTTGAGGCACCATCAAATCTTAAAATATGTTTCTCATGATTGTTCTTCCAAATGTCAAACTCCTGAGTTGGTAAGCAAATCTGCCAAGAAATATTGGGAGGGATTTGTTGACTATGTTGAGATAGGCTTGCTCCAAATTGTGGAAATTAATGGAGCCATGTGTCTTCTTCTGGAGTTAAATGTTACTGCAAGACTAAATTTGAGTGATTCTGATTAAATAACTTGATCATTAAACCCAAACACTCATTGGCCACCTGTTTCCGGGGGGGCATGAATCCTAAAAATATATCTTTGTTACGAGCAAGACAAATCTTCCATGTTGCAAATTTTGGCACAACACAAAACAAATCTTTTAATATCATCTTATTGACGATATATCCTTGATAACTGATTTCCAAATACTGAAAACTGGGAGGGGGAGGATGGCTAGTTGATGAGGGGATATAAACCAAGCAAGACCAAGGCCTGGAGGAATTTGGAAAATGAGTAGTCGAGGAAAAGGTGAGGAAGAGTTTCTTTAGGTTGGTAGAAGAGAGCACATCTAAAGGGTCTATTGAAGCCCCTTTTTTGCAAATTCTCCCCTGATAGAATTTTCCCATGGGTGAGTGTCCAACAAAACATATTGATCTTGAGGAGACTATTTGTTTTCCAGATTTGGTTCCACACTCCCATTTGGGGGGAAGAATGGATTTCACTAGAAGATCATCATATCCAACATGAACCAAGTAAGAACCTTCTCCCCAACCTCTAGAATCTTTGAATGAAAGATGTCGTGGGGCACATCCTTCTAGAGAATGGAAAAGAGACTGAAATAGAGGAAGGAGATCTTCTAAATGCCAGCCATCCCAAGAACCAAAAGGGTGCCATATTGAGAGGTCAATTATAGTGTTTATTCCATGTTCAGAGCACCATGAGATTAGAAGTTGCATTTCCACTTCTTCTTGAAGATGAGGATTCCCCATTATGTTATATTTCCAGATGGAGATCTGTTGTTTATTTCTAGGAATCCAAGTTACTTTTCTTTGGAACAACGAGAGAGAGGCCTTCAACAACTTCCAAATGGGAGAACCAGGTTGACGAGATGGGGAAGAATCCATACATCTTAGCTTATCCCCCTCCAGATATTTATTAACCAACACCTTTTTCCACCATTCTTTCTTTCCTGAAACTAAGCGCCACAATATTTTAGCCCCCAAGCCACCATGGATTTTTAGTAGTCTTACTATATTCCAATTGATAAGATGCATTCTTTTAGTATTTTTCTTTACCCCTGCTAAAGGAATTTTCTTTTTTCTTGAGCTATGGAAGACTTCACATTGGCTGGAGAAAGAAGCGAGGAAAATTGAAAAACAACGAGGGTAGAGATAATAGATTTTATCAACACCACCCTCCATGTTGGATTAAGCCGTTGCGACCCCCAAAGGGTGAGTTTGGATTTTATTTTGTCTATTAAAGGGGTCCAAGCTGAACATGAAAGATTATGGAGACACATGGGGATGCCCAAGTAATTTAATGATGCCCAATTTTCCAGCAACGAAAATTGGAAGATATTAGCAATGTTATTGGCCACTCTGGAGCTGGTATTTCAAACATAAATATGACTTTTTTGTCTATTTATATTACCCCCTGAGGTTGTCATGAACTCATCCAAGATTTCCTTGAATCTTCTGGAAATGATAGTGGACGCCCCTCCTAACAACAAAATATCACCTGCTAATTGAAAATGATTTATTCTTTTATCCCTCAGGGTAATTTTTATACCTGGGATACTTTTTGCTCGACACACCTACTCTAACTTTCTACTCAAAGCTTCTGCCATCAAAATATATTGATGAGGAGATAGGGGGAAGCCTTGTCTAAGTCCTTGAGAGAGTCTAAAGAATTATGTCGGCCTTCCATTAATCATAGGGGAAATCCAAGGAACACTAATACACGAGGAAATCCATGCTAAGAGATATGTTCCAAAGCCAAATCTAGTTAAAACTACAAAGAGAAAATTGTGTCGAACCCTGTCAAAGGCATTTTCCATATCTAGTTTAATAACCATCCCTTTTCATGTCTCCCCCTGCTTGAGTGTATAGGTTCTTAGACTACTGAGATGTTATCCATCATTTTCCTTTTCTCCAGAAATCCCCCCTGGTTTGGCGAAATAAGATTAGGTGGGAAGGGTTTTATTTGGTTAGCAATGATTTTGGAAATAATTGTATATGCGACATTGCATAGGGAGATTGGGCGAAAGCGAGCAAATGAAGAGGAATTTTCCTCTTTGGGGATGAGGGCCAGAAAGGAGGAATTGGTGTTACCCCCCATTCTTGCATATTTTTGAACATACTGAATCATATGTACCAAATCTTGTTTTATGATGTGCTAGCTTATAAGGTAGAAGTGTGTTGCTTAGTGCAGGTGGATCTGTACCCAAGTACTTGGTCTATCTCACATGCATGGCATGATATTTTGGCATAATTCCTGAGTGCTAATTCCTGCGTTTCATCTACGACGGTTCCATCATCCCATCCATAAACTCGCGAAGCTGTCATTCACTCAACCTAGCACTGTTGTCCTCTAAACGTCGTTTCTGTAACACGTCACATATCCGCTAAATTTCAAATTTAGTTTGGAATTTGAATTTCAAAGTTGATGGGCGTGCTTCATTCAAAATATTCTTGATTTTGAAATCGAAACAAGAAATATGGTTATTGGGATTCGAAGTCGAGCATGGGCGACTCAACTGCGATAGATTGGCACTGATATCACTAAAAGAGTAGTTCAATTGTGAAGGTTGTGATCAGTTTCACCAACATATGTATATCTGTGAAGGGCATATATCTGTGCAATTGGAGTGGAGGTTGTGAAGGGCGTATATCACTCCAGCTGCACAAGTGCACGCCCTGACTCAAGTCAACCATGGACTAGTAAGGATTAGTGGCGACGAGGGCCTTGAATGCCAATAGAGGTTGACGATATCACGCGATGAGAGAGCGAGGGAGAAAGAAGAGAAAGATAAGGAATAATAGACAAATACAGACTGAAGAGGAAGACTTGTTTGGAAATTGAGAGAAAAGAGAGAGACCGTGTTGTTGGAAGAAAATTGGGGTAGAAACTAAAATCTAAATGATACCTCGTATGCCGAGGAATAAATAATGTTTGGTATGCTCCAATTGGTATAGGATGGTGGTAGTTTCAATTCCACTATGGCCAAATTACTTGAAGATTATAATGGAGTGTAGAAGAAGATTGAATACATAATTTTTTTATAGAAAATAATATTGCATAATAGAAACACTCATAATGTTTTGGACAATCATTCCACTCGGTTGCAGCCTAAAATGTGCAACATGTCCATTGAGATAGACTAAAAATAATAGAATTGAGCAACCTAATTTTTAACTAATTTTGATAAGAAAAATTATATTTTTCATAAAGTAAAAAAGAATTTTTCACAATTTTGACATTGTAAAGAAAATTTTCAGCTTTATATTTATTTTAACAAATTAAAATGATAAAATAATTTAGCTTAATCTATCTCACTACAATAAAAGTAAAACAATTTAATAAAATTAATAATTATTATAATAGTGATGAATTGGATTTAAAGCCGAACTTTAAAAAAAATATTCTCTAGTAAAATTTAATAAAAAAATAACTTTTATATTTCAATCTACAATTTAAATTTTGAAATTGGATCTAAATTTTAAATTCAAATATGATTTTTGGACATTTTTTAAATAAAATTTGATATAAATATATATATTTGAATATTATATTTTAAATTAAAATCGACAAACTTATATATATATAATATTATTAAATAAAATCTTAAAAGTTAATACATATCACCATAATTTTTTGAAAATTAAATTTCTAATTAGAATTGAAAAACTTTTATATCTAACATTATTAAATAAAATTTTAAGACAAACATAACTTTTTGAAAATTAAATTTCTAATTAAAATTAACAAATTTTTATATATAATATTATTAAATTGAATAATTAAATTTTTTAAATTAGCTCAACTTTGGACCTAATGGTTAAGAATATGTGTTTCCTCTTAAGAGGTCACAGGTTCAAATCTAGAGGGGGGTAGGGTATGTACACCTTCGTAGACTTTACCAGTCAAATCGCTGAGCGAAGAAGAGTTTCTTGTCTCACAAACAAGAGGGTCTCATACACCAATTTGGTGTGCTAACTTGACCATGACCTTAAAAATAAATTATTATTATTATTATTATATATAACATTATTAAATAAAACCTTAAAACTTTTAAATCCAAATTTAAATAATTAAAAAAAAAACTTTAAATACTTTATCTAATCTCTCATAATTCCCAATAGTACTGGAGTGCATTAGGAAGCTAACGCTGATAGTTAATAAAGTCCGCTATGTAATGTGTTTGTGTTATTTCATGTGTTTGTAATCCAGGAAAATTAAAATAGTTATCATTATTGATTTAGTGTAAGATATAAAATATTAAAAATATCTATGAATGCTTTTGGATTTTTTTTTAATGGTTATCCATTTATATTTTAAAATTTGATTAGTTATTCAATTATATTTTAAAGTAATTCAAATTTACAAATTTACATAGTTTGGCATGTTTCAAATTAAAATTAAAAATTTAAAAAAATCACAACTTTTGTTGCCAAAATAAAATTTAAGCCAAAAAACACTACGCTATTGTCATAATTATATCTAATAGTCTATCAAAGTGGCTTTTAAGCATTCTCAATGAGGATTTCTAATCGATAAAAAAACATAAAATATAATAAAACAAAAAACATAAAATATAATAAAACACAGGGTAGCAAATGAAATGTGGATCTTTCTTTTTAACATAAAATATAATTAGTACAGTTGCTAACTCGTGGCTGAGAACGTCAATATAAAATGTTTGTGGTAATATGAAACGTTTGATTGTATTAGGTTGATAAATGGAACGTGTGGCAATTACATATCCTTACAGTAATTTTTTAATGTGATTAGGTAAATGTTAAAAAGTAAACATGTTAACGGATGCCTTGATAAATGCAAGAAAGTTATGAACAATAAATCTGACCCATTGATTTTGGAGGACTACTAAGAATATGCCAACATCTTCAATGCATAGCCATCAGATTAGGGTTTAAGGTTAAATAAGATTAAAATATCATTAATTGTGCCCATTGTCAATAAGTATACGCCTTTCTGTGTAATAAAACACATTGCAATAAATGAAATGTAAATTTTCCGTTTTAACTGATTGATAAGAAATTTTTAAGGTAGGATTTGAATACTCATTATAAAACGCTAAAAAATTAAATGACTGACGACCCATGTGCTCGTGAACAAAAATATTTGGGATATGTAATTGTTCGGCAATGGCCATCCCTGGCAGTTCCATCAAATATATAAATTACATCACTTCAAAACAGCACACAACCTGCAGGGATTTCAGAGGTTATTTCAAAATTGCTTTGGTATCAGGGGATTTTGTTTGAAGATGCCAACCAAGTCTTTGCAAATCCTGCAATGGATTCTGAGATCCGGCGCCCATCATTCGTGCATTGCATCTGTCGTCTAGAAATCTGGTGTCAGGATAAAACTGACCACAATCCTCGCGGAGTGAATGAGATGCTGCTCCTTCAAATCCACTCCAAACGCCGACATTACAAAATCAGAGATCAAATGTTGTCGTTCAGAGTCAGGGCGAGCCCAGTGGCTACCAGGGTTCTGGCGACGTACATGCCGCACTTGACCTTGTTGTTTTTTGTTATGTCCATGGGATTCGAGATAAACAGTGGATTGAAGATATGGGCTTCCACTAACTGCTCCTCTTCGGCCATCTGCCTCCACGTCGGCATCTCCATGGCCACCCCAAGAGAATACCTGACAATCCACCCAATCTCCTACAAGGACTTATAAACATAGTAAGGGAAGTCCAGTTTTAGTTCTCCGACGAAGGAGCCCAGAAGCATAATTATTCCACTAATGGTCACGACTATCTTGGGTGCGCCCAATGGGCGGAACAGGGTGGCTGCTGCTGCCTTCCTACTCCACTGGTACACTGCGTCAAGATGGAATTTCCCTCGTCCCTATCCACAGTAGGCAACAAGAGTTCTAGAATTTGCATGCCCTCCACCAAATTGACCATTAATCTTGTGATTCAAATCCCACCTGCATTTCGATAATAGCAATTCATCACAAACATATTATTATTAGTAAGTCAAATGAATTAGTGAGCAGGAATGTGGATGGATTTAAGCGGTGTGTGAAAGTAGTTACCAGTTGATTTTAGCGAGATGACTAGGCCCTGGAACCTCAAGTACCTCATACTCGCAATTTTCTTTGGCCTCTAATGAGGAGAGAAAATGTAGGGTTCTCTTACGAGTGGTGCGTTTGGAATGTAGGATGAGGAGAAGAGCGGGAGTGGAAATTTTTTAAAATTTCAGGACTGGGCGTAGAGGGAATATCTCAGTATCTGCACATTAAAATCTCCATGTCAGAGGAGTCCTATGACATCCCTTGCTTAAACCTGTTCAGGGCGGTTTGTGTGACGTCGTTAGGGAGAGTGAGTTACCGAACGATGTAGCGCCAAAATATTATGCCATGCATGCCATGTATGTGAGATAGACCCAATACTTGGGTACAAGCAATCATTTGCTTAGTGCATGGTGATAATACTAGCCGTTATGTTATCAATTATTCTATATAAAATTAGAAGATTAAAAATATTTTTTTTGTTTTGACTAGATTTTTTTTTTCTCGGAAAAAAAAGCTTAATTCTATTCATCAGTGGAGAACGAAATTACATTTTGTAGGTGTTGAAAGCACATGCTTAATTAGGGTAAACAGTGAAAAGTGGTAGTAGCCAGATTTAACCCAAAGTAAAAAGCCACAAAGGAAGTACCAAATAAGTAGCTGGGAGTAATCCCAAAGAAGGCAGATAAATGGCAAGAGGCCTCAAGTAGGCACAACCTAAAACATGACATAAAACGCAGATGAAGAGAACCTGGATGGACCAAGCCAGAGCGAACAAAAACCCCAGCAAGAACATGATCCAAATGGACCACAAGAGAGACTGCATCCACGGTGAAGGAGAACCATAACCCACACGCCCAAGACGAACCTCAAAGCGCTAACCCTATCAACCAACATCAACACTGCACGCCCGAGAGATGGACCTCAAAAGCTCTAGAAAAGACCTTGATCCGTCAGGATTTTTCGAATGACTTATGGTTGAGTTTTTAACTTAGCATGCATTAATTAACCATTGGGAAACTTAACGAAAGCACGAGAAAAGAAAGGAATTATACAACCATTAACATATTTGAAGATCTGAAATGCAATGAAAAACAACAAACCATTATACACAGAGGTTGATAACGGAGTTCGACAACTTTGCCTACGTCTCCGGGCCTTTGCTCTTGTGGGGGAGGCTTTTTATTTCTTTTCGAAAGCTTATTAGTACATCTTTACAATGCCGAATGGTCTCTAGACTGATCTGGTCTTGTTCGCTCAGATCTCTGGAACCATGCACAACTTACGACACCTGAATCGGATGTCCCGAGCTCTCAGAAATCGTCCGACAACATCTCCTCCTCAACGGTCTCCCTACCTCAAACTGGCTTTGATTTGGCTTGCTTCAACATCTCTGCTCTGAAATTGCTCTCAAAAGCTGTACCCTTGGCCTCAAAATGGCCTTGGTTAAATAGTGGGGGAGTTAGTTTTCCCTCTCCAACTTCCTCCACAAATTTAGGCTCTAAAAATGCCCAATAACCCTTAAAAATTGATTAATTACATTAAAAAGGATTAAACAATAGTTTAAAAGCCAAGAAGTGGTTGAAAAACCCACTTCATAGCTATATAATAGTTAAATACGGGCTTTTAGCCCCCTCCAACCGGGCGTGCGCACCTTTTGGGTGGTTTTATGGGCCATGTGGCCACGCGCTAGCGCGGGCCACCCCTTTGGCGCTAACTCTGGTCGTTGGTAACCATATATCCGTTGAACTTAACCACATAACTGCTTGCGTTAACAATAACCGCGCGCATTAAACAATGTTTATGGTTTAAATAAAACGCCGCGCCATGTAACGGGTAATAAACCGTGCTATAACTGTTGGTTAAAATCAAAACCGCGTTTAAACATTTAAACCCGCGCGCCAAACATTATAATGAATATAATCGGGGTCGTATGCGGTTACAAAGAAACCGGGGTCGAGGCTAAGCCCCGGCCCGACCCCCCGCCGAATAACACAAAACCCCAATTCAAATAACGTTTTTGCCATAGGTTTAACAAGCAACACCATATGGCGCAACGGTCGGAGAACTTTGTTAGAAACGCTCGGACGGAAGTGGAGGTCGCTGGTTCGAATCCGGGAAACCGTATAAAATTTTACATAAACCAACGAGCCAATAATACGGCGCCATGTGGCAGCCTGTGACT
>JASDQU010372042.1:61738-100259 GCA_032191745.1 Picea mariana | reverse complement strand
CCACTGAGAGTTTCCAAGTATGCAAATACACCACATAATAAAAGACTGCTGAACATACATTCAAACCAATGCATAAAGCAATAGGCCAAGTTGTCTAACAACTATGATAAAAACCAACTATGTCATTTTTTGTAAATATCTTAGTGGCCACCGTGTGAAGCTTCCTTCCTTCTCTTTTAGATGGACATATCCTTCTATTTGTCATCATAAGGAAGGGGTATGTTTCTTGTGACCTTTATAATATTTACATTTGCATCTATTGATCCACTCAATTTAACTCCATGTATAATAGATAGTGAATGAATCCGCCCAATGCCTACAAGAGCACTGTCATACAGATCCAACACCTTTACTTTATCACCTTTTTGGAGTTTATGATCAACACATTTATGCAAAAACAAAAAGAAATACACATTAAATTGAGATATGAAAAATGAAAAAACAACAATTATATTATAATATTTAGCACCTACTCGAGTTTAACACCATTATGAATGTGCTGCACATGGTTGTCAGGTTCAACATGATCACTACCAATATTGAAATTAGGTAGTTTTCCTACTGCTTTGCTAACTCTGTATGTGGTTTCATCATGAAAAAAAATACAACATTTAAAAATATGAATCAAGGAATGCAAGCTATAAAATTTTACCAAAAGAACATGTTAAGCATGAATAATGACAACACATTGGGACATGTGTCATGATTTGAAGAGTTTGAATTGCTGTTATAGCTTGCCATATTTTCACCAAGCCCTTGTTGCCACCCTTAGTTAAGACTGTTGTGTGGTGTGACTTTTAAACACTGAAATATGTCTAGTTCCTTAGATGAACTTTATAGGAAACATCCTAAAATTCTAATAAAAGATTGATCCTGCTAAGGAATTATCTCGAGGGGAAAACCAATGTATTATTTAGCCTTGACTAAAACTAAACTAAAACTTGTCCAAGCTCAACCTAATTTGGGATGAGCTTCATGGAAATTAAAGAACGATAGTATTTTATTTCAACAAAAAAGTGAATCCATTTCAGTCACAATGTGAAAGTGGCCCAAAGAAACTGCCCAGTGAAATTGTATTCCACATAAAGGTTGGCCTGATTATTTTTATGTGAACCAATATTGACTGAGATCTTATACAACTAAAAACTTGAAAATTAATCCATTATGAGGTATGGTTAGTCACTCGTATACATTCCAACTCTTATTCGTGTCCTACAAGATTATCAAAAGAAAAATATTCCAATTACTATTCTATAAAGATAAACAATTCACACCACAATGACACGTGCTTACTTATTTGTGTATTGCCCAACTTTTACTTGGATCTTTATACTTGTAATAATTTTCAAATGGAATTGGTCCTATAGGGTCTTGTTTAGTTGTATAGAGAACCAAAACCAAATTATCGAGAGGTTCTATACATATTTGCTTAGCTATATGGTACTCAAATAGAGTTAGAAAATGGAAAAAACAGATGAACCAACCAACAATTGTGCAACACCCAAATTGGAGATGGATGCTATGGAGAATTGTATGGCTACAGAAGACTGCATTTGCAGTCAGAAAATAAACCGACCTATAATAGTGAAAAATGATTCAAATTGAAGATGGTTTTCTAAAAGATTTTTTTAGTTGTACATAATTCATCTTGGAGTTGGGATTCACATGGACAAACCAATCCATGGCCTAGTTTAGAACTAGAATTGGATAGGGTTCATACATAGATTTGTTTATCCATATAGAACCTATATTGGAGTTCGTCTTTACCCAAATAAACAAGTCAAGTTAAACTAATGAATAGGAACCCAAAATGGAAATGGGTTATGTGGGGATTTATTTAGTTGCACAGATTCACCCGACTTAGAGTTGGATTTTGCACCAGCCAAACTACAGTATAAATTATGCTATGAATTGGATATAGGTTCTTTGTAGGATAGGGATGATGCTGACGTCCTTAGATGTAGGGCCTTCCCTCTCTTCATGGCACACACAGATAGATTAATGGGCTTTTACTGCTCACATCCATTGCAAGTGGTTTTATTGAATCCTTTCGAGGAGGGTGATTTGGACAGTGCTCGAGATCACTGAGTCTGTCATAAGTAAAATCATTAACAAATAGATTGGGATCACTAACATTGCCATGAGTAAAAACATCAACAAATAGATTGTGATGATCCAAAATTCATAAGGAGCTAGTTTAAACTTCCCAAGCCATCGTGAAAATGTGAGTGCCTAATAAACATAGAACTATTTTTAATCCTAGAGATTTGCCAACTCAAAATCAATGTAGATTTCTTTACTACTACATAACCCCATTGGAATCTAACTTTTCTTAATCAGCCCTACCAACATAGGCTAGGATGGAAACTTGAAGTTCTTATTTTGATATACAAGAGCAAGCTTGTGTTACCTATAGGCTATGACACTGTGAAAGAAAACTCACTATAAATTTGCAGTAACACACGAGATTTTAAACAAGAGATCCTACATTATACAATAAATGACAATAGTTAGAAGAAAAACAAATCTGTTTTTCCCAAAATGAATCTCTTTACCTTGAGGATGTCTGGATTGAGCAAATTGGGTCCCCTGGAAGTATCCCTAGTCAAAGCACCCACCTCACTCATATTGAGGATTCAATAGTCTCATTCATGCCGAACTCCTAACAACAAGCACTCTATCCCTATAACTCTTTCCATATATCCCTCAATCATTAGATAAGGAATTACCAACTTATCCTTAGATCAATACAAGCAACAACAATCATCATGGTTCATAACAAAACATCATTTAATATCAATAAAATTGATTCTTTTTGATAAGATTAAAAGTCTATCATTGAGCATTCAAATCATATAATTTAATGGGGGGTTGTGATAAGAAAGCAGGGATCCATGAACAAATAGGGATAGATTAACTATTACAACAATTATATTCTAATGGTTAGCACATTATTGCACTCACCTATCAAAGTTCAACACCACTATGAATATCCTGCACATACTTGTTGTATTCATCATCATCACTATCAATGTAATTGTCATCATGATGTTGGAATTTAGCTTTGAGAGCTCTGTTGTCAAGATGGAATTTACCTTTTAGTGCTGCTTTCCTATAATTGATATGCATTTACCATTCAAATAATATCAAGTAAATAATATTGCAAGTTATAAATTTTAGTAAAAAATAACATCTTAAGCATGACAAATTATGACAAAACATTAAACATTGGGACATATTAACTATCACAACAACAATTTTATTACCTCAAATTCGACACCACTATTAATGTCCTGTACATGCTCATCAACTTCATCATGATCAATATAAATATTAACACGAGATTGTACTGTAGCCTAGCGAGCTTTGTTGACATGAATGCCTTTCCATTTTCCCATTGTTTTATCAATATAATTGCTCTACATGTGGTTTAACCATTATGCGAAAAAAGATACAAACATTTAAAAGTAGCAACAAACTGTTTCCAATGGAAATGTTGTCTTTTTCAAACAATGAAACAACAAAATTTCAACAATCATTGGTAGAAATGTAATAAAAGAAGTGCAAAACATGAATCATTTTAGGGGTTCATCCATCATTCAAACTAGCAAAGGTTTTTTTTTCATGAAAAAAAACCCGTCTCTTGCTATTTCTTTAGAGAATCAAAGAGTACAATTTACATGTCAAACACAGACCTGACTTTACTAAGTAGTGTTGACTTCAACAATGAAAGGAAATCAAATTCCGCTTGAAACACAAGATATACCAGGCTAGTTGAATAATTAGAAATTTGTAAGTCCATGCACAAATAGTTTAGGGTTACAAAATAGTACACATATAGGTACACAATGATTGTGCACTATAGTCTATACTTGGGATTTCTAGGCATGGATTGCAAATCAAGGCTATCATTTCCAACTAGGCTTAGCTGTGAAAAATCATATAATCAGGCATTGTCAAGTTAATTCTGTCATAGCTAAAGCATATAAGCCACTTTCGATCCTAGGATACCCTAAAGCATTAGAGTTCAAAGTTTGGTAAAAGTGCAAAGATGTTTTGAAAGAATACCAAAAAATGTACAATATAACTTCCCTAATGGAATATTCACAAACATTTGGTTTAGGTAATGTTGTGTTGATTCCTTCTGGGGTTTGAAACTTTTCAAGAAAATGAAATCATATTCAGATTTACTCAAATCATCATGAATCCAAATATAAAATAGGCTAGTTGAATAATTGTAATTTCATACAAAAATAATGTAGGGTTTCTAGCGCTACTAAACATAACCACACTAATTGCAGACTATACTCAATACGCAGGGTTTCTAGGAATGGATTTCAAGTTTAAGGCTTATATTTCGAACTAGGCTCAACTATGAAAAAAGTACAATTCATGCATAGTCTAGTTAATTCTGACATACTTTAACCATATATGCTGCTTTGGTTCTTGGGATATCTTAAAACTGTTGAGAGTCAATATTAGATATGTACCAAAAAAGATAAGAGAGAAAATAAGTTTTGTAATCATATTGGAAAATGTAGAATGTAAACTCCCTAATGTATTATTCACAGACATTTTATTATGGTAATGTTGTGTTGATCCATTTTGGGCTTTGAAACTTGTTAGGAACATCAAATCATATTTGAATTTGGTTGAAAGTTGAATTTGTAGTTTGGAAGTAGATAATTGTACTTGTTGTTCATGTCTGAGAAGGTACCTAGCATATGAGTTTCTCCCAAATATGTTTAGAAGATGCATAGATTAATTTTTGAGTTTCCAATAGTTGAAGCCAACCCCTATTTTTAATGGGTGTCCACTTGTGACTTTCATCACATTTTAGTGAGGTGACATAAGTTTTGCTTGGTTGAATCAACTGATAAATGGACAATGATAATGCCCTAAGACATTTTGAGCATATTTGAGGGATTGCTATATCGTAAAACAACAATAGGAGCAATTTTGGGTCTATTTATGGCCTCAAATATCCCTAAAATAACATTCATTCCTGATTGTTATTTGACTATAAACCCAAAACAATAGTCTATGGCACACTTCAACCTTGGAAAAACAAGTATGGGCATTATTGGAGCAATTCTTAGTATGAAGAGAGCACTTCTAGGCATTTTATATGTAGGAAACAAGTCAAACTTTTTTCTGAACAACATCTTTTGGGCACTATTCTAACAATATTGGTATATGTTTCACCTAATAGCAACCTTAACAAGCAATTCTAGGCATTATTTGAGACTGTCCACGTCATCCCTAAGCCTCATTAACAAATCTGGGAAGTTATAGAGGTCATAACAACAACAAAAAGGCCCCAACCCCAAGGTTGGGTGAGTTCTAGGCATCATCCTAATAATAATATGAAGCAATCCCCTCAAGAATAGCCACAAAAATCATGTTTGGACACTTTTATGAAGTATCGGGCTAAAGACAATAACAAAACTCCAAATATGGGCATGATTAGGATAAAAGCAGAAGCTAATACCAAGTATGGGTTTGTTTTAAGTAACTCTAAGCATATATGACCCTAAAACCACCATAAATCAGCTCTAAAACAACATTTTGCAGCAGGGGATATCAATTTTGGGCACTTCTTAGCCCTCAAACAACCTTCTCCTTCAATTTTGGACGTATTGCAACCCTAAGAAAGTGATGAATAACATCACAAGTTTCCCCTTTGGAGTCCAAGCACACTAGAAGGAATTCTGGGCAGTCTTTAAGGGTAAATCGACAGTAAAGGCACCATGAATCAGTCAACACTACTTTGTTCCAACCAGAGTCTTTCTACAATACCATGCTGGAAGCCAACTATTCCCCAATCCTATCATTTTACCCAACCAATTTTACAATATAATAAGCATAAGTGCATGTAGATGGCTCTCAAGCTGTCATTGGCACTCTTTCAGACTCAGAACACACTTGATACTTTAAAGGCAGAACACAAAGAGCTGATTCTAGAAACAAAGGATGGTTCTACATAGTGCAAGGATGAAAAAGCAGCAGAAGAAGAAGAAGAAGGTCTGTCCATAGGGAACCAGACTGTCTTAGAGATTTGATTGAGTGCACTAATTCTTAGCAAGAGAGTGTGAGCGAGAGCACTTAAGATTTCACTGTAAATGCAATAGGTTGAGTTGAAACATACAAAATCCTACAACTTCTAGTTCAATTTACAAGCACAAAAAATGGTCAAACAAGAAGAAATGAGATACAATAGATTGCTTTACAAGAAGAAATGACATACATGTTCAAACAAGAATAAATGATATACACAAGATTTCTTTACAAGATGAAATGGCATACATGTTCAAACAAGAAGAAATGAGATTAATAGAGCCTCTTACCTCAATTGAATCACTGGATTTATGTTCATTCCATGAAGAAACTATAGGCTTAACAGAGGCAACCAACTGTGAAATTGTCTCATTGAGACCCTATATGCAACTCATTACAAGTTGGTATTGATCACTCGAGTTGAAATCATTTGTAATTTCTCTTACTGGACTTCTTTGACCTCCAACTGATGGTTGCGAATTCTTTGTCGACACTCTACTTTTCCACTTGCTATTACTATCATATTTACTAGAATCTAATGCTGCCATAGAATGGATAATGTCTTCTGCACCTGGATCTTTTTTACTATTTTCCACCTAAAAGACAATGTCAAGTTTCAACAAAGTTAGTTCAATAAACAAATCAAAATAAATAACAATTTAAATTCAACCAAAAAAGAAACACTTATTGTCAATTTGTCTATTTTGGCATGCAACCCGCCTCAACCAAATGTATATGGAGCCCTGGCATTATCTTTTGCTTTCATGCCTTTGTTCCTCTTTGTCAAATATTCTTCAGAACACATAGTTTCCTTCAATGCCTCCCATTGTTTATGAGATAGAGTGGAGTTTGTCCCGTCTTTTTCTTCCACGATTAATTTTCTGCAATTATATCTATAAGTGTTCATCAAAGTTCTCATCTTTTGCTTATAATATTTTCTAGAGATTTTTCCACCAACAGTCTCATAATAATTTTCCATTTTTTGGATATCATTATCCACAATTCGTGGATCTTGATCTAAAAAATTAGATTTACAAATATCCAATTGAGCCCTACATCTTGTTCCCAACTTCGAGGCCCACTTCAGTATATTTTTTCCAATGGGCTCACCAAATTTCGACACCTCAACTAAGAATGACTTATTACCTTCTATTTTTCTTTCTTTTGCATTCCTCTTTGTACATCTATAGAATCATTGACTTAATCTTTTTCTTTTAACAAAATTAGACACATCTTGTGAGCCACTAACAATATTTTTGGCCGATCCAGTTTCATCAAGAGATGCAATAGTTGAATTTTGATGCACAACAGATCTAAGTGTCATCTCTTTATGACTTGCATTAACTAGAACAAAATTATCCTTGGCCACATAAGGTGTGGTAGTAGGTATCTCAGTACCAGTCTTTGTAGATGTGCCTTCAAACATGTCCTTGAGTTTTGCATAAATGATCTCCATACTTGCTCTTCCTTTTTTCTCATGTTGATCAATAATCTCTTTTAGACCTTTTGCTAATAAATCATCACGCTGCACAACACCATGTGCTATATTAGCCTCCACATCACCATGTGCTATATCAACTTGCACACCATGACCACTATTATTTTCATCAACTGCATTTGTTGGATCCCAAATGCGTTGGATTCTATGAGTTGGTGGCACTATATCTTTACTTTCCCTTGATTTTTTCTACACTTTTTCTATGCTTACATCTTTTTATTGCCTATAAAACAAAACAAATATCATATTGTGTCTTATATACATAAAGTTCTTGCCTATAAAACATTAAACAAATAATTTTTCAAACCAAGAGATGATAAATATTCATCATTCTTGATCACATTTTCTCTACGAAAGTGCTCATATTCTGTCAACTTTTTTGCATTATCGCTGTCATCTAAGTTGCGCCTCAAGGAATTTTTCTTCATATCCCGAAGTCCAAATAAACAATAATGTATAAATCAACCACTTGAATCAACATAACAACATTGGAATATGAGTTTGAAACTCATATTTTATTAATGCATGTGCTAAAAAATTAAGTGCACAAGTTAAAGAACAAATGCCTCTTAAAATCAACCCCTGAAGTGTTGCTTATATAACTTGAAATCAATGGTAAATAAGTAAATTTATGCTAAAGGCATGTAAAACAACATTTTATGTAAAGTTACTATGCCTCCAATTTAAATCACATGCTATGCATTTCTATATACTCAAATTGTATTCAACATCTATGAATTCTAATAATACATTACATTCAACATCTCCATACTTGCTCTTCCTTTTTCCCCATGTTGATCAATAATATCTTTTAGAATTTTTGCTAAGAAATCATCATGTCGTGCAACACCATGTGCTATATCAACCTCCACATCACCACGTGCCATATCAACTTTCACACCATGACCACTATTATTTTCATCAACTACATTTGTTGAATCACAAATGTGTTGGCTTCTACAAGTTGGTGGCACTATATCTTTACTTTCCCTTGATTGCTTCTCCACTTTTTTTGTGCCTGCATCTTTTTCTTGCCTATAAAACAAAACAAATATCATATTATGTCTTATATACATAAATTTCTTTCCTATAAAACATTAAACACTATTGAACAAATAATATACTACTTAAGTGGATTAACAACTTGCGCGTTTGTCAAACCAAGAGATGATACATATTCATCATTCTTGGTCACATGTTCTCTACGAGAGCGCTCATATTCTGTCAACTTTTCTACATTATCGCTATCCTCTAACTTGTGCCTCAAGGAATTTTTCTTCATATCGCGAAGTCCAATTAAACAATAGTGTATAAATAAGCCACTTGAATAATCATAACAACAGTGGAATATGAGTTTGAAACTCAGATTTTATTAATGCATGTGCTAAAAAATTAAGTGTACAATTTAAAGAACAAATGCCTCTTAAAATCATCCCTTGAAGTGTTGCTTATATAACTTGAAATCAACAGTAAATAAGTAAATTTTTGCTAAAGGCATGTAAATCATTTTATGAAAAGTTGCTATGCCTCCAATTTAAACCACATGCTATGCATTTCTATATATTCAAATTGTATTCAACATCTATGAAGTATAATAATACATTACATTCAATGATAAATTACACCATACATATAACTAGAGTTTAAGTGACAAGCTTACCAGTTAATGTGACAAATCATCATCATAATCATCCACATTGCCACCGGGGTCAGAATCCTGATCACTCCTGTGTGCATCTTCTTGATTTTCTTCATCATCCTCACCTGAGGCATGGAATACATTCTCTCTTCCAATCTCTTCGTTGGTAATCAAAGTATCTTCTTCAATCACTCTATCATCATCTTCAACCACTTCTTCAAATGTTTCTTGTAAGTTATCGTATTTCCCATCAGGCATTATATCAACAACTTCCATGAATTTTCGTTGCGAACGAGACTCTGTTTGAATGACATATGACCATCCTAGGATTCTTACATCATCAATTAGATATTATTGGTTAAATTGAAGAGGAGAGACATATGGCTCATCAGTCTTTGATAAAAAATGTCGTATATTTGCACGTACAAATCCATACTCAACAAGTTGTACTACAAATGGTTTGACCCACTTACATTTTAATAATATATGACTATTTTCACCATAATTAACTTGAATAGTTTCTTGAATGAATCCAACATAAAATTTCTGCTCAGTTTCATGAAGGAATTCAACACTAACAACACAATCACAATTTCCCTTTCTTTTGTCTTTTTCTTCCAATCTTAAATGACTACCATAGGCCCACATGCCACTAAAATGCATAGCCCACATATGTGGAAACTGTGAAAGCTCACTTTCCTCCATTGTTATATCTTGACCTTCTTCTTTTGCATCATTGAATGCATTTGCAATCCATTCTTCAAATTTTGGAAAAGAATCACCTCCAATCAAATCGTGACGTCTGCGCGTTTGAGGTCAACGTTGCATCCATGTTTGACTCCCTTCTTCATATTTCCCAAATAGAATATGAATTTACAAGATAATAAGATTAATAATATAAATGTGTAAATGAAATTGAATAAATAAATTATTGTGTAATTTTTTTTTACCTGCGCCACTTATCGAATGAAGATGTGTTCTTAAGAACATAGGCATGCATTACACTTCTTTCTTTATGTAATAACTTAAAGTGTCTTCCATTTTTTTTATAATACTTCACCTGCAACTCTCTCATCTTCGTCATCATCCCATATATGTCGATTGACATTTTTAAAATCCTTCATATATTTTGTGCAAAATCCCATGGCCTCTTGCATTGAATATCCCTCCGACACGTTGCCTTGTGGTTTTTCCCTAGTACACTTTTTTTTTTCAAAACCTTCATATATATTTCTATAGGATACATCCATATTGTTCTTACTAGGCCACAATGCTCTAGTTCATTTTATAGATGTATCAAAATATGCATAGAAATACTAAACATTGTTGGTGGCAATTCTTGTTCCAATAGACAAAGGACTTCAACAACCTCCTCCCTCAAACTATCATAGTTTGAAGGATATAATACATGTAAACTCATTCTCTTTAATATTAGGCCCAACCTTATAATTTCCAATCTTGGCCCCCTTTCCAAACTTGATATATTGACCACAATAGGTAAAATATTCTCAATTACGACATGATAGTCATGGGTTTTGAGGCCTCTTAAGCTATTCATGTTAGTTTGGATTCTAATACTACTACTTACATATCCAATGGGAAAGTGAGTTTGAGGCATCAACTTTAAGAATTTTGCACATTGTTCCTTTGTCTAAACATAATGAGAACTATGTTTTCTATATTTTTCATCATCATATTTTTCAACCCAAAGATTTCAACGAATCTTTAGTTGTCCAAAAGTCTTCACGTGATGAAACCGTATCAGAATCACCAAGAAGAGTTTCTATAATAGCATAAGCTACATTTTTCTTAGTATGCATAAAGTCAACAATATGCTTGATGGCTGTATCCTTAAAGTATGGAAACTTATAAAAAATGCACAATCGTTTTACATTGATTTCATTATGTGGATCATCCCTACTACCACAAATCCCACCACTTTCAATAAACACTATTCTTCTATGTCCATTCTCAACAATGTATTCACTCATTATTGTCAATGGTGCTTCACGATTCTCTTCCTGGCCATTGAAACATGTTTTTTTATCGATGATATGGATGATTCTTTTTTAGGTAATCACGATGTCCACAATAAACACACTTATGCAAACTTCTTGAGTGCCTCAAAAAATCCTGAAATTTGCAAGAAGGACATCCATGGTATTCATGAACAATGAGACCAATCAATGTGCCCTATGTAGGAAGATAATGAATTGGAAAAAATAAGGAAGCTCTTAAAGTGAACTTGATTGAAAGACCATCCCTTAAAAATTGGATTGCTTCAATTCCTTTCCACAATTCCATTAGCTCATCATATAATGACTCTAAATAAACATTGATTGTATCTGAAGTCACACTTTTTTTTCCTGGTATAATCAATGATAGCATTAGGAAAAATGGTTTAGTTGCTAATCGCAGAGGCAAGTTATAATTTATTAAAAACATTGGCCAAGTTGACCATTTATTACTTTGATCAGAGAATGGGTTCACCCCATCTAGAGCCAAACCCAACCTTATATTATGAGGATCTTGGGAAAAATTAGGTCATTTATTATCAAATTCCATCCACATCTTAGAATCCGACACATATCATTGTTTTCCATCAGTGCTCTTATTTTGGGCATGCCATTGCATAAGTTCAACAATGTCTCCACACCTATACATTCAGAGTAATTATGAGATTAGTGGAAATTGGAAAAGAACCTTTCTGGGAAACACAACTAATTTCAACCCTGGTCTATACCTCCCTTCTTGAAATTTTGGAAATTCTGTCTCACTTGCAATATTTTTGTGAAATAATACACAACCATTCACACATGTGTGGATGTTTTCATACCCTAACCATAGCTTAGTGATTTTCTTTTTACATTGACTTCGTTTTGTTGGAAATGTTGAGTCACATGATAACAACCGACTCAAAAATGCCAATAACTCATCTACACTCTCATTTGTCCAACCATGCACCACTTGCAAGTTAAGAATTTGAAGGATTGTTTTCAAATGAATTAACTTGCAATTATCATACACAGGCTTTAAAGCATCCTCCATCGACTTGGCCCAATCATCGTTTAGACCCTCATTCAACATTCTATTAACTTCAACCCCTTCATGTAACATTGTTGCCTCTTCATCTATGTTTGGTGCCACTTCAGGAATGTTTGTTACCTCTTCATCTCTCATGCCATGCACTTCTATCATATCTTCATAATAATTGTTGTCCCAAGGGCTTATACCACTATGTCCATGCCTCATCATATGTCAATAAATCACATTTCTTTTCCTCACCTTTTCACCAAGACAATCTTTACATGAACATGGATATCTGTCCATATCATTCTCATTGTCTATTCTCTCATCATATGAATGGTAGTAATCGATTTTCAACCTTTTTCATTGACTCATCTTTGATATTCTCCATTCCAATATTAATTTGATATGTTAATTAACAAATCTCAAATAATTTAGATAGTACAAAGGCTCAAAATCAGCTACGTTGTTGTTAACAATAACAACATTGACATGGAACTAATCATAAAAGAAAACCACAATATCCTTTGAATTGGGCTCAAGTTATGAGCAGAGAATAGAAGAAAAACAATCTAATCCTTTGGGTTATCATGGAAATTTGGGAATCTAACCATGTTTGTATCGGATCCCCTTCATTTATTTAATCTCCCAAAGCACAAGGTACAATTTAAGAGATTAGTACCATCAATTGAGAGTAAAGATCTGACATTAGAATGTTTTCACTCAGACACTTGACCACCTATGATTCATATGGTTGTAAACTTATGGTAAATTGCATCAAACAAAAAAATATTAGACACAACATGTAGAGGAATATCACATAACAACTAAGGCTCCCTTCCTCATGCAAATAGCCCCAATGATTGGGTCATTCATGCACACGAGGGATGACTTTGTGTAGGAGGAGATCATAATTGGTCAATCAATCAAACAACCATCACTTAATTTATTTTCACTTTTAACCTTAGAAAGGTGCCCAAGTAGTCAACTGAAGAATATATCACATCAACAATGAATTTTCTTAAGTTAAACTTTAGGAAAATTCAATTAGTCAACTCAGTGTAGTTTCATTGTCCTCCACCATGCTAGGATGCTGCACAATGGTGGAAGACCTTCCTTGCTACAAAATCTCAACATAAAATATTCCAAACCTTACTCTAGGTTAACCTAAAGGTAAAAAAAAACACTCGAGTAAAAAATCCAGGAGGGGATTCACTAGTGAATCCCCTCGGGGCATGTTTCTGAGAGCACTTCCAACCATAAAAAGATTTATTTCATCAAAGATGCAAATTTTGTAAACTTCCCCTAGGAAATATCTTGGTGAGAATTTGGAGAGCCTCAAAGTAGTAATTGAAAGTAATGTAGTAAAATTGAAATCAATGCTACAACTATCAACCCATGAGCCACACCCAGCAAGGGGAATTATAGACAACATCTTGGAGGTAATATTACAGAGTCTAGACTGAGAGTACAAGTTTTTACTGGATATGTATGTAACATCTCCGATTTCAGTAAATTTGAATCTACTCCTAAGACAAGAAAGGGGAGAGAAGGTTCTATTTCCTAACAAAAATCAACAATGACATCGAAAGACCTTTGAAAATAGTAGAAAGTTCCCTCAACCCAAGAGGAGAATGACATTTTTCATTGAGTGGAAGGAAATACAATAGAGCTAGACCTTTGGACCTAGAATATCATGTAGCTCAACTATAAAGGTCAAAGATTCATATACTGAATCATTGGAGTTATGACCTACATACGAAACTATAGTTAGATGGATTCAAAAGTTCAGAACCTCTAGGATTCAACAAATCTAAGTTGGTAACCATGCTTACCATAGGGTAGTTTTTTATGATTTTCCAATTCAACAAGATAGAGGCACAATTTTTGAAGGGGTTCCCAAGGCTCACTAGAGGAGACAGGCTGTTTTAGGATTCAACCCATTGAAAGAATATCCCATAAGAACCTCTCTTTAGGAGAGTATACCAAACCTTCCCTAAGAAGTATGGAATGGATCAGATTTTGAAACCATGTGAAATACCTTAGGGAGATTTTTTTTTAGAGGTTTTAAAATTCAATAAAGACAATACGATAGCTCAATATACTAGTAATTGTACACACATTCTAGGATAAGGGTCTGCAAACTTGCCTCAACTTACATCAACCCGATCGTCCCTAGAAGCAAGAAGTAGATTGAAAATATATCATTGACATGCAATAATCCATTTGGAAACACCGCCATCTGGAAAGAAACTCTAACAAAGGAAAAACAAGAGGCCTTAAAGACAAGTAAACTGAAACAAAATACATTAGCAAAAGGCATAAGGTAATGCAGGACTACACATATATTATTAAAGAGAAATCAAAGAATCACATTCACCTTATCCATACAACTATAATAGGAAGGAAACAAGACAACCTATTACCAAAAGAACAATCTAAGGAACAACAAATGGATAACGAAAGGAACTGTTGGATCTGAACCAAAGCAGTAGTTTAAAAAACAAAATATTTTTTTGGGGTTCACAAGGTTGAAGGTTTGGAAACATCAATAGAGAGGCAAGGAGAGACTCCTTTGACTTCAAGAACAAGAGGTAAAAAAGAATTAGGAGAAGAAAGTTGAAGATGGTCCTCTTTGGTTGGGCACTGATTTATTATCATAATTTTTCAAAAAATAATTACAGCTAGAAAGAGATCATGAAAATCAAATAAATCAAGAAACAAGCCTAGGTGGAGCATAAAATGATGTTAGAATGCAATCGAAGAGATGCTTCATCACTCTGATTTTAAAGATCATTGTTGTTTGATATGCCATAATCCTAATATAATTTAACATGTCTTATGGGGTTGTAAGGTAGCCCAGTGATTTTTAGAAAGGGTGACAGTTGAATATTCCTTACTCTTTATGCCCCTCCTTGACTGGAAATGGGTCATATTTGGGGAAAAATGGATGATTAGACAAGCAAGAAAGAGCATATAGGACAACACACATTTAACACGCATCTCCTTGTGGAAAAGGCATTGCAGGGCAACCTTTCATGGAGATGCTAACATGTTACATTGGTGTCAGTTGCAAACTGACAAATCTGACTTAGTCATTCCATACCATGCTAGAAAGGGAATTTTTAGAAAATAAATACTCTCTTGCAGTGGGCAACAAAGCAATCATGTTGGCTCTTCTTGCCTATATTTGGAGGTGAAGCTCACATGTCTTTGATTTGTCCAGGTAATGTACAATTGTATGATGCTTCTCTTTGTGGGTATGAACGGAATATAAGATGCATTTTTTTCAAAAATAAAATTAAGCTATATCAAGAATAACATACAAAGGTTGGGTAGACTATGAAGTTATAAACTAATATATATCATACGTCATACCCACAAAGAATTATCTAAAATAATTTGCTTGTATGTATATATATCATCTACTATTAGTTTCTGTTGGGTTGTGGTCTAGAGGAAAATTGGGGTGTTTGTGGTGCCATATGTGGTGAGAAGGTTAGCCTCTCCTTGTTAAAAGAGTTGGTAGATTGATTGTATCTTATGTATTCAAGCTTAGTGCAAGTGATTAATGTACTTTGAGTCAGCAAGGTACCATCACTCTCTTCTAACATTAAATGTGATGACAACATTATATGTAGGTGAGGTAGTGAATTTATTCTGAGTAACCTCTAACCAACGACTGTCACTCTCTTCTAACATTAAATGTGATGACAACATTATATGTAGGTGAGGTAGTGAATTTATTTTGAGTAACCTCTAACCAACGACTTCCCATATATATATATATATTACATAAAAGGGGGGGAAATTTGTATTTATAAAACCTCCAATATGAGAAACAATGCAAGTCATCATCAACCACAAAACATTTGAAGCTAGAAAATCAGATGATTGGTATTCTGAGGCATAGAGAACAAAAATATTTGAAGTAGCCTGCATTCTTTCAACAACATGATTTAAAATATGATAGTCAAATCTAAATTTTGTCGGAATCAATTTATAAAAAAGGTCTTATATCCCACATAGGCTCTACATGTGAAAACCCTTATTGTGTTTCTAGTTGTTCCACCTTGCTTTATCTCCATATTGTAAGTTTATAGTATCTTGTGGTTTCTGTAGGTTGGAAAAGTGAGCATGGAGTGGGCAGTTGAGGAAAGGACTAAAGTATTGGGCACTTTCCCTCCTACCACAAATATAGATTAATTGATGACTTTGAAGTTAACTCTTTTTCATCTGGTTGGAAAAATGTTGTAAAATTTCAAATATTCGGGGATTCCCTAGTGGTTATTAATTGGATGCATGAAGAATGTATTTTTATTTTTATTAATGAAATTATGTTTTTTTTCTAAGGAGATAAAAAAGTATACTCATAATCTAATAAAGTTGATTGTTGAACTTCCAATGGACATGATAATTTCAAAATGTCTTGGAGCTTCCTTCTAGTGACAGTTGAATTCCAAGCGAAATCATCCTTTTTAGAAATAAATGAAGCTTAACTATTCTTTTATTATGATTGATTTTCTCTAAAAATGCTAATTTTACCCTTAGAAAGGGTCCATCATATTTCTACACCAAGAATTAGTCTAAAACAACTACACTTAGCAACTTGGCCCATAATGACAAAAATCAACCTCCATGAAGAGAAACAATCAACAATAAATGCACTAGTATTATTCAGAAGTGACAAAGCAACAATTGTATGTAAATATGCTACCTCTCAAACTTTTCATTATCATCTAGTTGCCTATTTTTTTTTTTTTCCTTTGGGTTCTTTGGGAATATGTTTTAGCTTTCTAGCCAACTAGATATTCTCCAATGGACCACGTCTTGTACAGGTCCAACCTAAGAGCTTCTATAATGTGTCATAGGCCCTCCACTAGGGCCGAGAGAACCTTGCTTCCTATTCATCCAAGTAGTTTGGGTGGTTCTTCTCAATTCCAACAAAATATGGCATGCCTTTTTTTCGAAGTTGCATTGCAAAACATGATATGAGGTTGAGGGTTTCACCTCATAACATGGACTTCCTTCAACTAAGGTGTTGGATATGATGGTTAAATATTATGTAAAAATTCCATTGGACCTTCACTTGGCCTCATCCCTTTTGAGAGATTCCATTAGGGTGGGAAAAACTGAAGCAAGAATAGAACCCTAGTGGATTGATTCGTACTCTGTTGACCTCACCAATGAGCCAAGGCTCCATTGACATGACAAGCCTTTCACTAGGTTTGATGGATTTCCTTTTCCCGAGCATCGTTTCATAGTCATATTATTTTTCCTGCTCTATAACATTGTTGTTCATGACATTTTGACATAAATATTTACTTTTTACAATCAATAAAAGTCCCATACCAAAAATTATTATTTTATGCATTCAACGTAAACTTCCCCAAAACTTATTTTTCAAGGTTATGATATTTTTCAAGACCTTCAAGTTGATAATCATGAATATCAAATAAAGTCCAGATGCATGAAATATACACTCTGGAAAATAAGATACTTTTTAGTTGAATTCTAGCAAGTTTCGTTCTGGTTTTGCATCTAGAAACATGCAAGGAACTAGACCTTGCTTAAAAATCATATTGATGCAGGGCCCAATGTTCACATATTATTAACAATATGAAAATAATTTAGATTTTCTCAGGTTAAAGTTTGACATTGACATCTTAGGATGCAATATTGTCTAATAAAATTACAACACTCGGGAGAAATTTTGATACTATTGATAGGGAATTCACTAGTGAATCCCCGTTCAGAAACACGCCATGAGGGGATTCACTAGTAATATAAACCCTGCCCTATTTACAAATCTAACCATTGTGTTAAATTTCATTGAGGGAGCCCACTGTGGTTGGAAAGGCCAGTTTCCAACCTAAAGTCAGGTTTGAAAAGGTTACCTTGGGAATTTTTCCTCACAGCTAGGAAAATTACCAAGTGATAAAATACGTGATTCTAAGGCAGTGCCAAATTTGGATAATGAAAATCACACTCTGTAGCATAAAGCACTCAACATTGCAAATTGCAATGAAGATTTCCCTGAAACAAGACTCATTGTTGATCTTGAAAGTATTTCCAACATCTCTTGTCAGACATGCAGTACCAAAGAATGTGTTTCGTTATCTCTGGACAACCACAAACTAAGCAAAGAGAATTGATGAGCTTTCTCATAGCCATATGAGCTATAGATGACATCCCCTATGCAGTACCAAAGAATGTGTTTCGTTATCTCTGGACAACCACAAACTAAGCAAAGAGAATCGATGAGCTTTCTCATAGCCATATGAGCTATAGATGACATCCCCTAGTAAATAATGAGCCACACCAAGACTTCTATTTTGTAGCTAAGGGAAAGAGACCAAACACTGTGCACCCTATAAATCCACCTATCTTCGAGATTAGAGGCAGTCCATTGAGCATTTGAGATTTCAGAGTTGTTTATTCTAGCTCTGGGAGCCAAGCAGAAATACATAAAGAAAATTGTTGCAGATATAACAATGTCGAGGTTTGTATGGCCATGTAGGTCAAGCTAATGGAGGGACCTAACAGTCCAAGTGTATCGTTGCATAAATATACAAAAAACTACAAATATACAAAATTATAGAAATTAGTTCCTAATTAGAAACCCTGCACTCCTAAATCAAACCAAAAGAAACACTTTAATCGTACCTGTGACTTCTATGAAAACCTATGCAACTATGAAATCCTAGTTCACCTTTTGAGTAGTCTCTAATTTCTCTCCACCACATTTTTATCGGTCATGGCAACTTATTATATATGCATTCAAGCTCCAATATGTTGGGTATGTGTTATATTCTTTGCACGAGTAGTAGTGTCTGAGGATATGCGCTGGGTGCACAGGGGGGTTAGAGGGGGGGCTGCTAGGCCCCTTGCGCTGGGGTTCGGGAGAAACGCCCCCGATTTTTTTGCCTCGGGAAACGTGACAACTACCTCGAGAAACGTGTCATGTATTTAGGTGGTTTTTCGACAAATGGTTTTTGGCGATGGTTTTTCTATTTTCGGTTAAGGAATTAGGGTTTTGGAATAATCCAGGTCATTGGTTTAGGGTTTTGGATGCCGCTAGATCCTATATGTATTTTGTATTGTAAACATTGTAACACGAATATGCTGGTTTTCCCGGTTTGGGTTTCCAGGGGAAAAATCTCTGTGTAATGTTTGTATTTGCCATTGTATCTTTTCTGTTCTTTTTCTGAATATCTATTTGCAATAGATATTGTACAAGGTTAGAATTTACACAATAATGCTCCAATTAACCCCAAAAAAATGTTTCTCAATTAACAATAAACACCCTCCTCTGTTCAAATTCAAGCTCCACTTCTCAATTAATAATAAACCCCCTCCTCTAGTTGACTCTAAAATATAAAATATCCAAATAAATATCATGGGCTCCAATATTTCTCAGGCCCACAAACTAAAACCCCACCTCATGGGCTCCAATATTCCTCAGGCTGACTACTAAAACCCCACCTCACGGGCTCCAATATTCCTCAGGCCCACCTCACGACCGAATCCACAAATGCACCTTAGTCATGCACCTCAGTCATAAAGGAAACACAAATGTAAACGAAAAACACAAATGAAAACGAAAAGACAAAGAGGAAAAAATCCCAGGGGATACACCATCCACCTACAAGTCACAAACGGTTCAACCAACACTGGTCCTCTACCATTGCAACCCTAACCCTGCACGCCTACACACTGCACCACTCCCTACACACTCCCCACTCGCATAAACGATGTCCCACCTCGTCGAATTACAATTGATCCCGACCATATTTTCCCACTCTGTGCCAGCCACCGTATTTTCCCACTCTATGTCAGTCTTCATATTCAGGAATTGCAATGATTTTTACAAACCATATCAAATGTAGCGAATTATGGTTTATCAATATGCATGTGTCCCGCTGGTGTATTATGAACATGGTGTGGTACTTTGTGTCTGCGTGACACAATAAAGTATGTTTCCATGAGTGAACCTAGGTCATGTCTCCCTGCAATATGTTATGTACCACTTACCTAGGTCATGTGTCCTTGCAATATGTTATGTACCACTAACCTAGGTCATGTCTCCCTGCAATATCATTTTATGTACCACTAGGATAATTTCTTAGCCTATGTTTTGGTTAAAAAAAAATTCTTAGCCTATGTTTAATATTCTTATGTTGCAAGCAAGGCCCTCCCATTATGGAATAATTAACAATGTATAATTGTAGTTGGTGTACAACACTCTTGAAAGATCCCTTTGGCTAAGAGGCCATGGGGGCATCTAATATTATGCCAAATTTACCTAGGACTTAATGCACATGGCCCTAACCACATGAAAATAGTTGCTTGTATAAGAGAGATGTATCGCAAGGGGTGAAATATGTTTTGATTAACATATCTTCATTCTAGATGACAAGGTGAGGAGGAAGAGGAGTAAGTGAAAGAGGTTGCACGCCGTTCATAATTTTTGGATGAAATTGCTAGTACTAGGGTTAATTAATTTCATATCTTCTATTTAATATTATATACAACTTTCTAATATGCTTATGCCCAAGCACAAAGTTTATAGTTATGGTGAAAAAAACACAATAACTTTAATAGTATTTAGTCTATAAGAGTCTTTAGACATTTTGATTTGTGTGACTAATATTTATTTAGTTGTGTTTTTTACCCGACAATCAAATTAGTCATTTATTTAGTCATTTTTATGTGTGTGACTAATTATTTTTTACCCAACAATCAAATTAGTCATTTATTTAGTCATTTATACCCGTGTTGCAAAAAATTAGTAGAATTTAGTCATTTTTTGTTGTCGTGACTAAAAGTTTTAGTCACGTAGTCATTTATTTTCCAAATTCTACTAGTGTATACATAATATATATATTTTTATAATATAAGTGATCACAAATATAATCTAGTGTATATATGAATATATCCCTTACAACTCTACATGTATGAAAAACTATATCTATGATAGATATAGTTTATCATACATGTAGAGTTGTAGGGGATATATTCATGTCCATATCTCATATGCTTGCAGGGTGTATGATTTTGTGTATGAGTTGGGCTATAATGTAGACATGACATGTTGATACCAACCATATTGGTATGTCAATGCTATATTACCCCACTGAAATACCAACCTATCATATGATGAAGAACACTTAACACTCAATGTTTTCAACTTTTTCCGATTTTTTATCACTAGAATTCGATGAGGCATTATTTTCCAAAATTACAATTGTGCATTGATGAAATTGTTGTTTTTAATGTAGAAACAGATTTATCACCTTCGAATACCACCTACAATAACTGTATTGTGCAATGTTAACTTCTAATAACCAATTCCATCAACCCAAATATCTTGCCGTATTTCAGGCCAAAAATGCCAGTTTCCCTTCCCATTATTTTAAGCCACCAAAAATGTGCCAATTCGTTTCACGTTTGGAATACAACTTAGGGATGACCATATACACAATATATAAATCTATATAACTTTAACATACAATAGAATATATTTTTTAACTCCCTAGAAAATTATGTAATTTTTTTTTCTGAGCAAGAAAAAACTTTATATTCCATTGTAAGAAATATACATATTTCGGTCCATTTAAGGACCATTCCAAAATAAACTGTCCTCTTCTTTTACTATTAATTTTTTTTTGATATATTTCCTCTACATTCTCCTTTCTTTTCTTCGTACATTATAAAAAAACTTTTTCTAAGAACATTATCCTCTTTTTCATTCTTTTAGTTTTTCATCATAAATAGAAGGTCATGCCTTCCATGGACTGCCCTTCGAAGAATTCCTGAAAACATAAAGTACCATCCTACAGTTTCATCACCTCCTTCGATAGTTTGTCTGCTGCCCCATTTAACTCTCGATATACATGTCTGGAAGAGAACCAATATAACATAGAAAGGAAGTCCCGAACCCGAGCCTTTCAGGCTGCCAGATAGGCCACATGTGTATCTGATTTTTTTACTATGACCTAATCCACCACTATTTTTGAGTCATTGAACAATTGAATTTTCTGAATATTTGAAGAATTAACCATGAAAATGAGGGCCCATTAAGCTGCTAATTTTTATTTCGTGTTCGAGCCTCACCCTAGTGTATAGAGGGTATTATAGAAATTATTTGTAGATATGAAGAGAACCACCCCAAATCCACAACGAGTTGGATGATTTTGGCTCGCCCCATCAAAGAAACCCCATGGGATTTCCTTGTTAGTTACGAGCTAGGTAACCTTTCTAAATTTTGGGGCTTTCTCCAAATGCATATGTTCTCTTGAGAGTTTTTGGACTAGATCAACTGTTGTTTCCATAGGGATACACTTATTTTGGAATACACAAGAATTTCACACCCACCAAATAAATTATAGTAGGAAAAGGGGCATTGACCTATAAGGGTTGTCCTTACCTTTCTCAAACCAACTCTTCATCCATCCACTTAACCACCTTCAAGAATTGTGGAACGACATTTTAGCAAAATGCACACCTCCACCTAGACATTCGGAAAAAAATGAGCACGAGACAAAAAGGTGTTTCACTATCTCCTCGTTGCTTCTGCATAGAACACATAAACTTAGATCGATCCAACCACACTTCACCCCATTATCCCAAGTTAATTTTTTTTTTCTAGCACCGACAAGGTCAAATTTTTTACCTTTAGAGGGGCATTGACCTTCCACACCAGGGACGACCATGATCTTGAATCACCTATGAAATCATCATTTTCTAGCAACTGATATCCCAACTTCGTGGAAAAGGAACCATTTTTTTCATTTTTAGACCAACAAATTAAGTCCTCTGAGTCTTCCTCAAGGTCATTTAGTCAAGCAGTCCATAATGCAAAAACTCCTTGCATATGTAGGTCTTCAACCAAGGATTTGTTGACATTTGAATCTACTAAGACCGAAACGACAACCTCACGAGGATATTAATCCCCCTGCATTTTTATAGAGGTGGTATTCCTCTGTAAATTCTTCAAAAGATTTTCTTTAAATATCAATGTAATAATATGGGATTATGCTTCAAAGAAAAATCCAAATCTTTATTGCTCAACAAAATTTAAAATGGCATAAAATATTTATATAAGAGTTCCTGAGTGTTGGCCCTCAACCAAGTTTTGAGGATCCTTGGTCATGTTTGACCTACTTTTGGGACTTCGAAATGCTTTCGAAGGTGGAGCGCAAGTCGAAGCGGAGATTGCAGGATCTCGACCCCTTTTTAGGGATTTTTGGGTTTTGGGCTATGTAACGGGAATGGGAATGTCGACCCATGGTTTTGCCCATGTTTAGGCCCTTTTTGTAATATATAAATAGATGTCTAGGTGATGTAAGAAGGGGGTGTGTATAAGATGATATAGGCATCTGTGTGATGAGGTGCTAAGTGCAAGTGATAGTTGTATATGCTTTGTGCATGCTGTGTGAGACTTGCAAGGCTAAGTGCAAGTGACTGTAAGAGATTGAGTAGAAGCTTTATGCTGTAACCTAACTCCGGGAACGAGGATCTGGTGAGGTGCGTGTGGATCTCCTGTCTGATGCGGAGTAGGACATTGTGGCTTTGTGCATGTAGAAGATTGACAGAAGATAATAAAGAAGAAGAAGAAGAGTTGTTGGACGTAGCCCCAGGTTGGGGGTGAGCCACATGTATCATGTGTTGTGGTCGCTTTGTGCTTATGGTTGTTCTCTTGTTTATGTGATTACATGATTAGTCCACTGATATATGCTTAGAAGAATATAATATGATAGCTTAGTGCTGAATAATGTGAATGAATGCTAGATCTAATCTATGTTTATGTGCTTAGTGCTTGAATATATTAGTTCTGTGTGAATTCTGCGATGCTCTGTAATTAGGGTTTTATCTGCGAATTAGATACTGGTTAAATACTGATGAACTGTAATTTCTAATTTCTCTGTAAAGGTGTTGTAATCATAGATCTATGTCCCATCTAAAGTTGCAGACATCTGAGTCCTGCAACCACCCCTGCCTCTACCTTGGGTGAGACTTCATCTGCTTCGTAGGTGTTGCCAAAAGGGCTGGTAGTTAGGGTTTTGTTGGTGCTCTCTTGAGTGTTGAACCCTGGGTCTGCCCCTATGCCAACAAATGGTTCTATTGTTGGGACTTGAAATTGTGATTGCTGGGAACTGAAGTAAAGAAAAAGAGAAGCTCTGTGTGTAGATCTATTGCTGAAGTGTGCAGTATTTGACCTGAAACTGTGATTGTTGGGAACTAAAGAAAAAGAGAAGCTCTGTGCATAGATCTGTTGCTTTAATGTGTAGTAGTATACTTTACTTGTGAAGCTCTGTGTTAAGAAGAAAATTCAGATCTGAAGAAAAGAGGTAAGTTCTTCAAGCTTTGTGCTCTGATAAAGGTAAGAACAGTGAAATTTTTTAATTGAAAAGGTAAGATAAGTGGAAATTGTTGTTTCAAAAGAATGGATCTAGGTATGTTTGATAAATTTTGTCTTAGTTTGAAAAGTAGGGCACAACTAGATGAAAGAAGGTTTGATATGAGTAGATCTGATAGAAATAATGAAAGATATGTTATTCCTATGCATAGAAAGAATGTTTAGACTAATAAATGGATGCAAGAACCTAGAAAGATTTTTTTGCAATAGCTACTATGATCCTAGTGCGTTGTACATGAAAGGCCAAGGATTATTTCAAAGAAAGAGAGGATTAACCCTTTGTTATAATTACAGAAGACCGTGACATCTTGCTAAGGAATGCATGCTTAAAAGACCTAGTTGTCTTTGTTGTCAAGCTATGAACCATGAAGTTTTGGATTGCCCTAGAATGATTGCTAAGGTTGAAAGAATGAATATGAGACAAGAAAACCCTGAGAAAAATCAATAAACTGAGATCATGGAAGAACCCCAGAAAGAATCAGAGAATGTATTGCTACAAATGAAAGAAATCCCGAATGATCACAAAAATATCGACTTATCAGAGAGCTTCAAAGAAAAAGAATGCATAGAAATAAGAATATGAGACTTTGACATTGATTGTGTTCTGGAAGAGGAAACACAGGTGAATATCATGACAGAAAGAACTTGGGAAATTTTAGGAAATCTTGCTATGATTCCTTCATTAGGAGGAATATGATTATTTAGAGGAAAGCTGATAACCCTATGTGGAAGACTCACTCAGATATCTATGAATTCTCATGGAACTTTGATAGAAGAATATTTTGAGGTTGTTAAATTTATTGAGAACAACACCCCATTTTCTATATTACTAGGAAAAACTTGGATTGAGAAAGATCAGGCCAGAAGAAAAGAAGAGGAAATCTTAGAACAAAAGAAGCAAGAACTAAAAGACTTCATGACTAGGAGGATAACACACTTGATTGAAGAACAAGAGAACATATCAAAGCTGCTCATAACCAGAAACCTGGATGTCGAAGTTGAAAGAACACAAGAAGACTCACCGAAGAGTGGATCACCTACCCCAGATAGAGAAGAAGTATTACTCTCTAACCCTATGAAAGACCATCAACAATGTGAAATTACTATGCTAAAAGGAGATAAGAATCATAATGTAAAGAAGAATATCGAGATAAAGATTATAGGGAAGAAGGATAGAAAGCTCAGTAAGAAGAGAGCAAAGATAGAAAAGTTGTAGAAGGTTCCATAAGGGACTTCGCAGAATGAAGGTTTGAAAAACTGGAACTTTGTCGGGATATCAGAATAGCACAACCTGACACTTTGCCATGACAAAGAAATATAGCCATTGAGAGAATTATAACCGTTAGCCTGATGCCCTGAACGGTTAGAACAACAATTATGGCTTGAAAGCTTGCCATCAGACCATTAGGACCGCGCTGCAAAAATTCAAGAGCGAGCAAAACCACGATGCAAACCGTACTCACGGTCGATGACTTTGACTTCATCATTTCCACTGTAGCAGATGCCTCGCAAGATGTCTTGTAGAAACATGAAGCCAAGAAAGAAGAGATGTACGACATAATCGAGGTTGAAATCAGAGGGGTACAACAAGCCCTTCAATTTAGCTGCATAGTGTCCATTGTGCCCCAACCATCAGAAGCACCAGACTTGGGAGATGAGCCTACCCAACTCCGTAGACTAGTTGATGCGACCAAATCTCACCTTCATCACGCGCAGGAAGAAGCAGAACAAGCCATAAAGGCCCTAAAGAAAGTGAAAACAGTAGTCATAGAGAAACGTCTAGTTGTGCAATAGGAAAAGGTTTCTCTCCAAACAAATTTTGAAGAGGAGAAAGCACAAATATAGCAAGAGAAAGAGAAGTTGCTCGCATAATAGCTCGGAGTCAAAGAAGCAATCAACAGAGAACTTCACTCTGTGACAGACTTATAGAAAAAAGGGGAAGAACTAATAGAGCATCAAGTAGCACAGCTTGCAGAAGCTATCCAACAACTTCAACAGAGAATCGCAGATCTAGAGCTACGAACAGTGCCCAACACTCCATAGGATATACAAGATCAAAGAGAAGAAACTGCTCAAAGCATAGTTGAGAGAATCAAGACCCTCACCATGGAATGTAAACAAATAGGTGATCGCAGTGCCTAGACTTATGAGCAACTCACTGAGGATCCTAAATTGAAGGCACTGGAGTCACAACTCCAGAAGGAAAAGCAGTAAACAGAAACAGTACAGGCGCAACTGAAGCCCCTGTCCGCAGTTGAAAGGATGAATCAATCCTAGGAACAACTCACTTCTCAACAACAAGTCCACACCATTCAGAGAAAATTCATGGAAGTGACTTAGAGGCTCCAACCAATACATGACGAGTCTTGCCAACTATTTGCGGAGATTGAAGGTCGAGGAGAAGAACTGGATAAAGTCATCACTGTAGTGAACAGTTTGGAGGGACCTTTCAACGAAGCAGTTATCCAAGAGTTCACTAAGCAGGAGGCCTTGGTGCAACAACAAGTCGAAGCAGCTCAAGCCAAGCTCGAGGCTTTTGAAGCAGAGCTACCTAGATCAGAGTGAATCGGGACGAGTCACAAGTGAGTGTTGGGGGCCTGTTGGCCCTTGACCAAGTTTTGAGGATCCTTGGTCATGTTTGAACTACTTTTGGGACTTCGATGGGCTGTTGAAGGAAGAGCACAAGTCGAAGCCGAGATCGTAGGATCTCGACCCCTTTTTAGGTATTTTTGGGTTTTGGGCTATGTAATGGGTATGGGAATGTCGACCCATGGTTTTGCCCATGTTTAGGCCCTTTTTGTAATATATAAATAGATGTCTAGGTGATCTAAGAAGGGGGTGTGTATAAGATGATATAGGCATCTGTGTGATGAGGTGATAAGTGCAAGTGATAGTTGTATATGCTCTGTGCATGATGTGTGAGAATTGCAATGCTAAGTGCAAGTGACTATAAGAGATTGAGTAGAAGCTTTGTGCTATAACCTAACTCAGGGAAGTTGGATTTGGCGAGGTGTGTGTGGATTTCCTATCCTATGCGGAGTAGGATCTTGTGGCTCTGTGCATGTAGAAGATTGACAAAAGATAATAAAGAAGAAGAAGAGTTGGTGGACGTAGCCCCAAGCTGGGGGTGAACCACGTATATCTTGTGTTGTGGTTTCTTTGTGCTTTATGATTGTTCTCTTGTTTATGTGATTAAATGCTTAGTGCACTGATATATGCTTAGAAGAATCTAATATGATAGCTTAGTGCTGAATAATGTGAATCTATGCTAAATCTAATCTATGTTGATGTGCTTAGTGCGTGATATATCAGATTTGTTTGAATACTGCGATGCTCTCTAATTAGGGTTTTATCTGTGAAGTAGATACTGGTTAAATATTGATGAACTGTAACTGCTAAGTGCTCTATAAAGGTGTTGTAATTATAGATCTATGTCCCAGATAAGGTTGCGGACATCTGAGTCCTGCAACCACCCCTACCTCTACCTCGGGTGAGACTTCATCTGCTTCACAAGTGTTGCCGAAAGGGCCGCTAGTTAGGGTTTTGTTGGTACACTCTTGAGCGTTGAACCCTGGGTTTGCCCCTGTGCCAACACCGAGAAATGGAACATGAATCTTAGACATCACATTTGTTGAAAATAAATAAATTGCAGAAAATAACAAACATTCTCACATCCATCACAGTTTCAAATATTTTTGATCACATAAAAAATAAAAGGAAATATGGTCCAACGCATGAGAAAACTTTGAAAGAGTACTGCTTTTTAAGATCAAAAAAAGAATTTGATAAGTTGATTTCAAATATATTATACTCAAGACTTAGATTTTTTTATTTTTATTTTTTTTCATGTGGTTCACGACATCAGATATCAGTGCTCACAACATCCACAAAAAAGACCTCCGAAATCTATGTGAGAACATAGGGAGGTTGAGTATTTTCAAAATATTGGGGGCTCAACAACAAGAGTATCTTATAAACCCATTTAAGAGCACAACATGTCACTCACAAGGAATTGAACCTGGGTGGGGAGGGTAACAGTCATTCCTCCCAACCACCCAAGCTACATCCAATGGACAACTCAAGATTTAGAGTTATAAAATATAGTCAAAATCAACCCCGAAATAGTTCTATGGAACTTCTAAAAAATGATAAATTCTTTTGCAATCTCAGAAATTTAAAAGGCATTTTCCCATAAATGGACCGGGATTGGGCTCCCCAAGAAATATGAAGGAGAAGATATGAATCTGGGACAAAACGCAAAAAGCAAGATCTAGACAGAAGACAAAGGGAAGTTATCAGAATTTAGTTATATTTTTCTAAAAAAAGAATAAATAAAATTGGATGAATTATGAAAAGAAATAAAGGACGTGATCAGTATGGACTTACTGTGATGGAATATCTCACTTCATTTTCTCGCTGATGCGCCTTTTGTATCCTTGTTTGTTGCGGTTGTATGAACAATATTAACTGCCTCTGTTGGAGTCTCATAAATCTTGATTGAAGCCTTGTTTAATCATTCTTCAATATATTCTCTTAGGGGAGCAATGATCACCTCTTGCTTGACTTTAATATTAAATAATTCACTTTCAATTTCTCTAAGGCCAATTGATAAATATTGCAATGTGGTCTCAATATCTTCATTTCTATTTGTATATTCCACAAGCCAACTATCAATATGATCATAAGTATATTCCACCATACTGTGAAATTTTTCTGCTGATAATCTTTTCAAAGTTTCAACATGTTCCTCAAATTGTTGTATAGTCATGAGCATTGAATTTGATATCAAATTTGGATCAAATACCTCAATAGTAGTACCCACAATATTTAACCCAATCACTTTTGAATATGCCTCAGTCTTTTTGCATGCTAAGTCATTAAGTTCACTTAATAATCCCCTTAATGTATTAATCCTTTGAATCTAACATGTTTTTAATTGCTTTATACGACTTTGAGAAGGAGAATATTTTTGTTTTCTTCTTTGTTCTGTCATTGTCAAGACCTTTGCAATGAACATGGAGACTCCATATTTAATAAATCCTTGATCATTTGCTATGTATGTAGTCAAATATTCCTTGGTATTTCGTATCCTCAGACCGAGAGAAGAAATACTTTTTGCTAAATCCCATATATCTAAAACGAGTGACATTCTTTTCTTTATGTTTTCTTCAACAAAATGTCGGGTAGAAGTAAGCAAACTTGAGACTCTATTCAATCTTAGGCTTGAATCTGGGGTTCTTTGAAAGCTTCTGCCAGGTTGGACCATGGAAACAAGGGTGGCTAATATATGTGGAGGCATCAAATTTGCTTCCAATTCTTTGACTCTTTCTTTAAGCTTGGAATTTTCTTCCTCCATATCAGTTATGGAAATATCCAATGCATCTGCTATAAATTTGTGGATTGAAGATTATTTAGATGGGCGTATGTATTTGAGATCAATTGTGGAATGAGATTTTCCCTTTTTATTATTTGAAGTTATTTCAAAAATTATTTTTTTGGAAGATTTATCAAATAATGCATTATGTACAAAAAACGTTTCTTCATCAGAAAAGACTTTATCATGGATAGCAAGTTGAACAACAAATCATATATTCTATGTACTCACTCTTCTTCATCAGGAAACTGAATATTCTCAATATCAACATCTAAAACCATGTCTTCAAGAGAAGTATCATTTTCAGGTATGTTTTGTTCTTCCACTTCTTGTTGAGAACTGGTTCTTTTTCTCTTTACTTTCAACTTGTGAGGATTTTCTATATTTCTTTGTGAAGGGTTTTTCTCACCACTGTCACCTGAATTGTTATTTGAGGATTTTCTTTGTTGAGATGCTTTAGATTGAGAATTTTCTTTAGGCAAGACAATTCTATGAGAAATAATAAGAGATTGAGCACTTCTTTCACCTGGGGGTTTTCCTCTTTGCTTGTAATGCTCTGTATTACTTATAATAGTTTCTATGTCACCAGATTTTTTCTCACTACCTTGAATAGGAGGGTCATGGCTATCACCTTATTCTTCTCCAAATATAAGGGTATTATTCAATGCAAGACTAATTCCAACTGATACCATATGATTATGAAAGAGGTGACTATGATCAAACCCCTTAATTTCTTCTGGAAATTTTAAATTATACTGGTCAAGATATGAAGCAAACTCATCAATTTTTAGCAATTCCCATCAACATAATTTCACTGACTTTCTAAGGAAAAGGGATGAACCATTTCTTCCCTTTTTCATAGAAAACATGGAACTAGAACTTATATTGTCTTGCTACTTCTATAATAAATAATTTATCAGACACATAATAGGGGAGAAAGAGGAGTTTTCATGAGAACATAAAATCCTAATAATATTATAATCATCCATTTTTTCCAAAATCCCCTTTGTATATAGAAAAAAAGATGCTTCCAATGAAAGTCTAGAAGTATTCTCTCCAAAGAACAATTTCTTGAATGCAGACACAAAATCATTATAAACTTCATAGAAATAATGAATAACCTTTTATCTCCACAGGGCCTGGTACCACATGATCACAAGGTTGCCTTGTTTATTAAGGTTGGTTGCCATTGATGTCAACCCTTGAAGGAAGTTGGAGAACCCAGGTTTGGGTAATGGACCCAAGTTTGTTTGATGGATAATGGTATGAGTTTTGATATATTTGCAGGTAATACTATTCTATATGGATAGTACATGTCATTCCATTTCCAGTGGTATGTGGAATATCACGTAACTCCTCACGGTTAGAGAGTTATGGCCATGTGAAGTTGGATAACCCTCATGAGTCATCTAAAAGCCCCAAAAGGTCAAAGTAGTCAAAGTGGTTTAAGATAATTTTAGAAGGTAAATAATAAAGTGAAGTGATGATTGTACTATAATTCAAAGTGAATACAAAAGAAATTATTTAAATAATAAATTTAATTGATAAATTACTAAGTTGACAAGTGGTTAGAAGTGGGTTAGCCCTAAAATAAGGAAAGTGGTTTAAGATGGTTAGAAGGTAATCCTTTGAAATAAAGTGAAGTGACTAAGTCAAATAGGATTATGTAAATAATAAAGTGAAGTGACAAAGTCAAAGATGATTATTTAAATAATAAAGTGAAGTGCCAAAGTCAAAGAGGATTATTTAAATAATAAAGTGAAGTGACAAAGTCAAGGAGAATTATTTAAATAATACAGTAAATGGAGAAATTTCTAATTATGGGAAGTGGTTGTAAGAAGGTTAACCCTAAAATGAGGAATATGGGTTAAGTGGTCAAGTGGATATTGGATACATGGACAAGTGGAAAATTGGGCAAAATTGGACATAGGTGACTATGTGGACAAAGTGGCTATGTTGGCAAAGTGACCTAGAAGATGCTTCTAAGGAATCTACTTGGAGAGTATAAATACGAGGTAAGGCTCTCTAATTTTAATCATACTTGAGCATATTGAATATCTACAGTTGAATGAGTAACCAAAGGATATCTAAGCCAAATTTCAGAGGGAAGGTGAAGTAAAGAAGGCCAAAATTCAAGGAGGATAAATTCTTTTGATGATGCTTTCTAAGGTATGTTATTTGCAGGTCATCTCACCATTTTCACAATAAATTTTTTTAATAGAATGATTCAGACCATGAAATTGACAGGCCATTGATAAAACATATCTGAATAGTTGTGGTATGAATTTAAGCTTGTGGGTCATTGTAGTTTTGGAGTTACAGTCCGTGGAAAATATGGTTTGTGGCTAGTCCCGAAACTAGTCTAAAACAAGTGTTTTGGGTAAAAAAGTCATAACTTATTCATAAAAAATCCAAATTAAGTAAGACAAAATATGTTGGTTAGAGTACATTTTTTAGTATTCTGTGTAAAATTTTCAGATCCATACAACAAATATTCCATGTGGGGCATGCTCTACAAGTTCGCTCTCTAGAATAAGCCAGAATTCAACAAGGTATGCCATTTTTTTCTATAACTCCTTTTCTGAGAGGTTCCAAGTAGTGACACCTAGAGGAATTACATAAAACACACTAAAGAATTTTTTTTACTATTTTCAGATCTTTATTCATTACATGTACATAGTTATGATTATTTCAAGTTAGGATTTTTGACTAATCCAAAACTAGTCATGTGAGACCAAAGAAAAGTTTGATGAAAAAGCTAGTCTCTTGTTATTAAAGTTAAGGAAGGTTTGCAGGTATGTGATCATATAAACCATGTCTATTACAGAGTTAAAAATCATATTTGGATGATGAAATTGATGAGGGATTTTGGTTGAGGTACATGTTGGGTACATGGTTGAGACAAGTAGTTGATGAGTTGGCACATACATGAAGTGTATAGTTGATGATGTTGGTACATATTGATGATTCATAGTTGATGAGTAGTTGATACATGATTGGTACATACTCGGTACATAGTTGGATGCACTTTTTTATGGTATAGGTTGATTATAGGTTGTTTGGTACAGGTTGGTGCATGGTTGATGCACTTGTTTATGGTATAGGTTGATTGTAGGTTGAGGTACAGGTTGATGCATGGTTGATGCATGGTTTAGGTTTATTGGTACAAGTTTACAATGATATATATCACAGTGATAGTGTGACAGTGGTTCCATCATTCTACTTCTACTTCAGGGCGGTTGGACGGAGCAAGGACAGGTGGTTGTATCCACCTTCTGGTTGTAGTTGGAGATCATAGGGGGTTGTAGCCTCCTTCTGGTTGTATCCAAAGAATTAGGGAGTTGGATATTCCCTCAAGTTGTAGCCTAAGAAACTAGGGGGTTGGAGCCTCCTTCCAGTTGCAGCTGGAAAACAAAGGAAGTTGGTGCTTCTAATGAATGTAATTCTTCAAGACATATAAGAAAAAACATTTCGTGGTTTTCTCTCGCTTTGGGTTTCCACGTAAAACACTGGTGTACTGTGTATGTGTATGATTGCTCATTTGTTCATTGCTTTTTTACTTTGCAATTATTGGATGATAATGCTACATTGATATAAAACTTGGATTATATGGTTAAAAAGGATTAGATTTCTCTATTACTGATTCACCCCCCCTCTCAGTAATCCAACACGACCTTGGAATTTACCCTCTTTCCAATACTCAAGACTTTGAAAATATGACAGTATGTAATGACAAATATAATATAAGAAGCCATGCAAAACTTCTTCTCACTCTTGAAATTCATTAATTGTGCAGAGACTTCATTAGACATATTTTTTTCCCAATCGAAGATAGCATTTTCATGGACTGTAAAATGTAAAATATATAGAGCCAATTGAGGAATAGTCGCATTATAATATTGACGAGTGATTCTAGTAAAAAGCCAAACAATTTCTCGATATGTGTCTTTCAAAGAACTAACTTGAATTCTGGATAAATGTTGCAGCATTGCTGCAAGATCTTGCAAATATTCTTGTAGGATCTCTATTCCATTATTTCTTCCCTTGAGAAAAGTTCTGTCTTCATATCCTTTATATCTGAGAGTTGACTCTGGTAATTTCAACATATTTTTGAAAACTGATGGTGCCAATGAAATAGGGGAACCATTATGTAGCGAAATTTTCCTTCGATTAAACAAATTTATCTATGCACTAAGTAACTATCTCTTTGCAGTCGAAAAATTCAGGCACACAACTAACAAGAGCTATTCCTGACCTCAAATTTTTTTTGTTGTCTCTATCTTGCAATGCTGCATAATACCAATAAGACCTAGACCAATGATAATTGAGATCTCTCGCAAACAAATTCAAAGTATCTCCACATAATTACTGCTTTCTCTCGGCCATCTTTACCAAGTTGATGAAATTCTCTGTAACACTGTTTAAAATGATAAGATATCGGTTGATAATACCACTTAAGTTCCTTTTTCAATGTAAGAATTAATATGAAATAAATGTGATTTCCTCGATAAATATGCCATTAACAACGAGCTTTTCGAAATTCAATTTAGCATTTGAGTCCGTAAGATTAGTATTAAATATATCTTGAGAGGTGTGAAAGAATGGGGACACGTCATGGCGGGGCGTCATGTATGGAGGAAATATTTATACAAGTTCGCGAACCTGCTGTGAATAAAGAAATGAATAAGTGTTGGTATGTTTCAGTCGGGCTCACGAGAATGTATTACCAAAGAAATATAGGTCCACGAGTCCATGATAAAGAAACAAAATGAGACTAAGAGTTGATAGCGGACTTGTGAAAGATGAAAATGATGTATCATGAGTCCGCCAACCCATCAAGATATGGAAAAGCGACTAAGTATGGTACAATATGCATGCCATGGAAAAGAGAAATCCATTTTGTATAACATGGAAATCTTGTGGACCACAAAAGTCTATAAATTTTCTAAGTATGGAAGAGTGAAAGAAAAGAAACATATGGGGTTCAACAACTGGCTCCAATTGGGGATGATAACCCCCTACGGGTTGTCAAGAATCTAGAATCTGAAGGCCAAATGCCTTATGATTTGGGCTATGGAGTCATCTTAGAAGCAAATTCTTGCAATTCTTCCTCTTTCGTGGAGTTATTTTAAAATATTATATCAATATAGTGACCGCCTTATTATGCAAAACTTGAAATGAAGAAGAAAACTATGTACATACATGATCTACCTACCCTATTTACTTGGAAGAAAGGGGAAATTTTAGGTGTAGGTAGATTTCCAATGAAGCCATTCAAGCATCTAACTAATATTTGGAATGAAATCCAAAACTGTGAAACATATTGGGGCTTGTACCAATGAATCAAGGGCACTCTCAATATGTACTAGAGAAAGAATGAACCAGGCGTGTTGAGAATATGGTTACATTTCTTTGCCAATAATGCTTTGGAACCATGATTCAATGAAATGTACTCTTGGTTTCTCAAGAGTGATACTATCTTTGATTGGATGAGGAACTTCCAATATGACAATACTTTCATGATTTTCCTCGTTACTGACCACATCTAAAATTCTTAATTTACTGACAATGTTTTGAAAAAATTATTCTTTCATGGAATGGAAATATTGCTCATCATTGTTCTCAACTTCATTTCTTACACCAATTCTTCTTGTTGCCAATTCTCTTTAGGCATTTCATCATATGTTGCAAGGCTGAAATATTCTTGAATATTGAGTGGAGGCTCCTTGATTTCATTCCCAAATTTGTTGCTTGAATAATCTTCATATGGAGTGTATGAGAGACTGAAGTCTTGCTCTTGCAAATCAAAATTCTTATTTTCATTTTCAGCCATATGACTTGGTTCAAAAAAATCTTCCAATATTTGATTAGACTCTTCTTCCAAGTCAATCACTTCATTTTCTTGTGTCCATATGGGAGAGTGTGGGTGGGAAAAAACATTGAAAGAATCAACAAAAACATATGAATGCATTCTCGGGATAAAATTTTCTACAAATTAGTTTTCCAACACATCCCAACTGGTAATGGAGTTAGGAAGTAATGAACCATACCATTCAAGAGCATCCCCACAAAGAGTTTGTAGAAATAATTTACATGTAATATTGTCTTCAGTGAGTTTGAAAACATCGCATGTACTTTTGAAATTAAACAAATGATGCTTTGTATCTTTTGAAATATTCCCAAAGAATGTAGAAAATTTTTCCATAGGAATATTGGGCATTTGAAAATCTACTTCTGGTAGATTTAAAGGGGTTCTATGAAATCTCCTTCTTTGGAAAATTCTTTGTTTTGCTGAGTCTTATAAATACATTGATGGGCTTGATGAAGAAGGTAAATGAGCATCATGACATGAATCAAACTCCTTAGAGGAATCGAAATATACATCTTCTTGATATTTTCTAGTCTTTCCAATGGAGTTGTCAGGGAGTTCATTCTCCCAAATATTTTGTGCTTCTTGGGTCTTTTTGAGGTCATTAAAACATGTTTTAATAATATTTTTATAAGCCCCATGCATTTAAAACATGCAACAATATTCTTGAATCTTATTTTCAAAACATTAAACCATGGAGACTCTGGTTCCTCAAGTTGATTTGAAGTACGACCTCAAATATCTTGAAAATAAATGGCTCCGCAGTATGGTCGCAAAAAATGTTGATGGTTGAATCTGTTAAGACTGAAATGACAACCTCACGAGGATATTAATCTTCCTGCATTTTTATAGAGGTGGTACTCCTATGTATATTCTTCAAAATATTTTCTTTAAATATCAATGTAATAAAATTGGATTATGCTTCAAAGAAAAATCCAAATATTTATCGTACAAAAAAACTAAAAATGATATAAAATATTTATATAAGAGTTCCTGAGAAATGGACCAGGAATCTTAGACATCACATTTGCTGAAAATAAATAAACTGCAGAAAATAACAAACATTCTAAGATCCATCACAATTTCATATATTTTTGATCACATTAAAAATAAAAGGAAATATGGTCCCATGCATGAGAGAAATTTGAAAGAGTATTACTTATTAAGATCAAAAACAAAATTTGATAAGTCGATTTCAAACATCTTATACTCAAGACTCAGAGTTAAAAATACAATCAAAATCAATACTGGAATAGTTCTTTGGGATTTCTAAAAAATAATAAAGTTTTTTGCAATCTTAGAAATTTAAAAGGCATTTGTCCATAAATGGACTCGGATTGGGGCTCTCGTGGACCATAAAATATATACAAGAAATATGAAGAAGAAGATGTGAATCTGGGAAAAAACAAAAACAACAAGATTTCAACATAAGACAAAGGGAAGTTATCATAATTCAGTTATATTTTTCTAACAAAAGAATAAATACAACTAGATGAATTCTGAAAAGGAAGAAAGGATGTGATTAGTATGGACTTACTGTGATGGAATCTCTCAGTTCATTTACTTGCTGATTCACCTTTTGTATCCTTGTTTGTTGCGGTTGTATGACCGATATTAACTGCTTTCGTTGGAGTCTCATAAATCTTGATTGAAGCCTTGTTTAACCATTCTTCAATATATTACCTTATGAGAGCAACAATAACCTCTTGATTGAATTTAATATTAGATAATTCACTTTCAATTTCTCTAAGGTCGATTGATAAATTTCTCAATGTGGTCTCAATATCTTAATTTCTATTTATATATTCCACAAGACAACTATCAATATCATCATAAGTATATTCCACCATACTATCAAATTTTTGTGTTGACAATCTTTTCAAAGTTTCAACATGTTCCTCAAATTGTTTTCTAGTCATGAGCATTGAATTTGATATCAAATTTGGACCAGATACCTCAATAGTAGTACCCACAATATCTAACTCAATCACTTTTGAATATGCCTCAATATTTTTGCGTGTTAAGTCATTAAGTTCACTTAATAATCCCCTTAATGTATTAATCCTTTGAATCCAACATGATTTTAATTGCTTTATATGACTTTGAGAAGGCAAATATTCTTGTTTTCTTCTTTATTCTGTCATTGACAAGACCTTAGCAACAAACATGGAAACTCCATCTTTAACACATGAATCTTATGGGACCACAAAAACCTAGAAATTTTCTAAGTATGGAAGAGTGAAAGAAAAGAAACATATGGAGTTCAACAAGCTTCTAATAGCTTATACCCCTTTCATGATCTGATCCATGGATCTTCTCTAATCCTTACGTTCTTTCCATTGCCTATTTTATAACATAACTAACTACTAATCAACATGTAAGCTTCCATCATCGCCTTCCATCCAGTGGACCCAACTTCCCCCATATTCCTAGATGTACTTATCCATTCTTCACACAATTGTCTTGGGAAGTATTTCATTGATAGGACCCTTCCCCATAATGTCTTATTATGTATCAATCACAACAAGATTTTTTCTACTAATCTTTTTCTTAACCAATATATATTTTTGACCTCCCATCCTTTGTGCTCCTTTGGTATTGTGATTCAATTCCACTTCACTAGGTGGCAACCTCCT
>JASDQU010372042.1:13824-34832 GCA_032191745.1 Picea mariana | reverse complement strand
GTTTCTATGTCAAGATAGTTAAAAGATGAAACAGAGGTCTAGGGATTAAACCCGGATTCGCGAGAATAATTCTTGTTCCTGTGTCAAGCTCGTTAAAAAATGAAATAGATTGTTTCTACTCTTCAATTGAGGCAAGTACTTCGTTATGTATAGTATTTGAAGCTTCATTTCATTCTCCTGTGTCAAGGGACGAAACAAATCTTTGGGGGAAATTCTTTCAGCCTCTAGACTTCATGTTGAATTTAAACCGCTAGCTTCTTAAGCTGGGGGCTAAGTACCAACCATCCCTGGAATATGTGTTGGGAAACCTCAAGCATAGTTTCCTATGGTTCAATCTTGTGTAAAAATGAAACCAGGTCCAAACATAGTTTTGGATAGTTTTAAGCTTTTGTAAAAATAAAATCTATCCTAAGCATAGTTTTGTTTTGTTTTAAGCTTGCGTAAAAATAAAAACAATCCCGATCTTAGTCTTTCTTCTTTCTCGTGCTCGTAAATCAATGAGAATGTAACCGAGTAGACTTTTATCACTTTTTTGGACTCGTAAAGGTTATATGAAAAACGAACCCCTTGGAGTCCTCTTTAAACTCTTTTCGGACTATCTAAACATGAAAAGATTGTTAAGTATACTTTATCACTTTTTCGGACTCGTAAAGGTTATACTAAAAGGGAACCCCCTGGAGTTCCCTTTAATCTCTTTTCAGACTCTCTAAACATGAAAAGATTTCCGAGAGATCTTGTTCTTTTCACACTCGTTAAATTATTAGAAAGCATGTCTGTTGAGAGATAGTTTATCTCTTTTTCAGTCTCATTAGACTACTTTATGAAAAAGGACATTTTGGAGTTTTCTTTAAGTGTTTTTCAGACTCTCTAAACATGAAAAACCCTCGATTTTTCTTTCTTTGGACTCGTAAAATAAACATCGAAAGGCTCACATGGGACCGAACCAATCCTTCCTAGGGTTTGTTAAACATACTCCAAGGTACTCATCCGAAGGATGAGATTATAGTTCAGGCATATGTTATCCTCCTCAAGATTGTGTACAAATAAAGAGGTACTCACCAGAAATGGTGGGGGGGAAATTGGGAAAGAAATGTATCTAAACCTATATTCTATGGAAGAGTTGCCTTTGAACATGACACCCTTTCACTCACTTTGTGTCTAGGTTAGAAAATCCACTTGTATCTTGATCATACTCCTATAAGATTACATTTTGGTCTGTGATCCCTATTGTTGAGTCAGTGATGCCAAGACAATTGTCATGTCGTCAATATGTTCAGAGAGAAGTTCAACCCGGAAAGCCTTCTATTGCATCGACCATTTCTGCAATCCTTAAGCCTTCTATTGCGTTGGCCATCCCTGAGTCATTCCTAAATTACTTGTTACTTTGATCTACCTCAAATAGTTTTACCTGTTTCATGTCATTGATTAGGGATACATTAAGGCCCTCATGTGACGAGTCTTTTTCTGTCGAATCCAACTCATTATCCATGAATTAGACTTAGAAACTAATTGGTACCTTGGAACTTGCATGCCTCAATAACAGGTTTCCTCGCTTTCCACAATGGTTTTTCATCATTGACCCCTAATTGGGAGATTCCGTCGAGTGTTCGACTTCAGCTCATTAATTCACACATGTTGGATTATACTGGTGTACCTTGGGGTTCATTGACATTAATGGTGATTTCCCTTTCACTTGTTAACGATATTCATTAATGACCGGTAATGACCGATAGATTCATACTATAGAGTGGTGGAGATGAAGACCCTGAATCTTTTCTGATAGATTTAGGTTGCGTTGGAGTATACTCAGATTGTATTGTTGCATAGATCCACAATGTATGTCTCATGCATATGTTCAAATTTGAGTCTTTAACACATATATCCACAATGTATTTTTGGTGGCTATGTTCAGATTTGAGTCATATTGGCATGGATCCACAGTGTAAGTTTGGTGGCCATGACCAATCTTACTTGACATGGATCTTTTCATGTCAACATTTATGATTTGATTCATTTGGATTCTGAGCATGGGAATGCCTACCTCAATGATGATATATTATTGCAATTTATTTCCTTATTTGTTGGTAGGTTTTCGATCAACGTGTTCCTTGTTCCCTACACACACTCGACAAAGTATTTCAACTATCACTTTTATCTAACTTCATACTTTGGGGGGCTCTATGTTACAGATTATTTTCATCACCCTTATTACCATTAATGATGTAAACCTATATGTTGTCTTCAGAGGTATCAGTGGCCTAAATTCCTGAAGAAATAAGGGAGAAGAAATTTTCCTGAGAGATGAAATCATATTTTCCTTTGTAAAAACCCTAGTGAGGAGGATCGTTGCACCCTGTCCAGTTATAGGGGTGTGACGATCCTAGATCATCGCATGTTGTACTACACCTGGCCTACGACATCATTTCACTCTGCTCAATTCTAGGGGTGCGATAATTTTTGTGCGTGGGAAAAATGAGCATCTTCTCGATGCTTCTATAAGGAGAAGCTTCTATGGTGAGGTGGCCTCCGACCAACTTGGATCTTACTCACTTTTCTAATTTAGTGAGATCATCCTAACCTCCTCACCCTATCCTCTTCAGCTTATAAAAAGAGAGGAGTTCTCATGGAGAAAGTTAGATTGGATTGGGATTGGAAATTTGGCTTAATATTGTTAGCTTCGTTAGAGTGGCTTTGAGTTTTTCCTTGTCAAGATATATTGTGAGTGATTTCCATATCTATAGTCTCAGAATTCTTGGAGCAGAAGTTTGTGGGAAGCAAGGAACTGTTGGAAGGGACCTTATGACATCAAGCCTTTGGTTGTAATCTCTCTTTCTATTATTTAATACAGATGCACTTTTCTTTATTCTTATTTGTCCATATTGTATAAATTCCTTGATCACATACATAGTTTCATGTCAAGTAGGATCTGTTATTCTTGTCTTCATTGGCTTGTGTTATTTTGCAGGTATTTCTCCATAAGCCTCGCAATGGAGCTTGGATTTCATTGGCAAAGTCGGATCTTCAATATTTAAAAGGTATGTTGTAGATCCATTTCTCATTTGATAATTGAAATATAAGGAAAGAGTAGTGTATTGTCTTGTTTTTTTCTAGTTTCGTAGTGAAACTAGGGAGATCTGTTTGTGTCTGCACTTACTAATTTGTCCGACAACACTTGGCGAGCTAGACCTACTATCTCCAGAGATTTCCTCTTCGTACTCTTCGTCACTCTCTATGTCCTAGACTTCAACCTGCTTTTGACGTTCCTTCTGCTTCTTCGTCCCATTGGACTATCCGACATGTTCAACTCGCGTAACCATTGGGATTCCTATGGTATCAGTTTTAGATAACTCTAGATCGGTGACATGTATAAGAAATTATTCTAGCCAATCCTTTAAAATATGTTCCATATTTCCATTCGTGAGCTTATAGTATGACTGAAATCTTTCCTAGTGCTCATCTCTTCATGCGGTGATGTAAATGAAGTGGCGATCAGTGCAAAACTTTTCTATGGGATGATACTAATGTAGGGTATGTGGAGTCATATGAGGGAATTCTTCAATGGAGACTTTCAACTGCTGATAATATCTGTGAAACATGAGATTAGACTACCACTGCTTCCTCATGTCATTGGTATACCAAAGGGTGGAAAAACGAGCGGCCAAGAGCTCCGTAGGTTCAATCTCTAGGAAAGTAGCTCCTTCAAGCATCTTCCAAGACAAAAATGAAATAAGGATGATCAACCAACTATAGTTAAATTCATATCCTAAGTCTTGGGCTTCGTGAAAATATTTTTCTAACTTGTTGATGAGGTAGTTTGCCCAGTTCATATCTAGGCCCTCCACACACTTTCTTGCGAGGTCCACCATGAACCTAGTGACCTGTGTGGGGCAATTCTTCCTCACTAGCTTGCCAGATAAGAGTTTACAAGCAAGGCATACTATGCTATCCTATATGGAGGATACCTTGTAACCTCACTTCCCCTTTTCTACCTCTCCATAGGCTTCATTGATACATTGTGCTAAAGAATAGTTTGAGGTCTTCCCTGGGTAGAATAGCTACGAGTCAGGACCCTTCAAAATTAAACTTGTGATCTGGTGGATCAACACTGAATCCACAATAATTATTCTATCAAGCCATATATATCCTCCATGATAGAACGGCATAAGGATTTTAACGCAAGCTTTAACCTCCTTGTGGCATCCAAAATGTAGAATCTTAATTACGTTTAATATGGTTGACTACGCCAACCCCTTGATCCATGGCTATAAGACGAGGTGATGTTTCTTTTCGATTGTCTTCATTAAGTAATGGTGAAGAGCTAGCATGGTGTAGTTCTTCATGTCTCCTAATTTGAAGTCACTATGCTTCAAGAACGGGATCTTCCCTAACCGATTTCCTACTATGCAAATTCCTTTCGGAATGTACGTAGTGAACACAAAGTACTCGAAATCACGAGGGATAATATCGTAGTTAACAACATCAATAGAGGCAAAATATACTCAAGAAGGATCAACGATATCTACTTCACGTTAGCTAGATCACTGCGGTGATTGGTTCTTTGTTCAGTTGTGGGGTTGATGTGGGTGGAATGAAATCCGGTCAAAGAAGAAGCCTACAATCCCCTAGTCGATGATGCTTGAATAAATTCAGATATAGGTCTATCGGCCATGAGTTTCCTAAGAAATTCCTCGACAGACTTCTCAAGGTCATTGGGTTCACCCAACATTCTAGCTTTTAATAGATAGCAGATAGACAAACATATAGGTAGGGTATACTTTCAGATAATGACAGGAAGAACAGTTTGACACTTGGACAATTCTCGACTTAGCTTAGTCAGTCATGGGTATAAAAAAGTGGTCCCAACGCCATGATCAATGAGTTAAATAAGTGGGGTGGTCATGATGGATCTTACAATGGATAGGAACTAGAGTTAAATGCTTCCATTAATGTAAATCTAGCTGTTATGGCGTGATATCAATGTCCAAAAGCAGTCTATACACCCATAATTGTGTTTCCTAACTGTTCTGGAGTGTCATTCTAATGGTCAGGCTGCCTCCAACGGTTATATAACTTCTCTAGGGCGAAGTCCAAATCTACACAGACCTGTTGTTCCAATGAGGTTCAAACCCTGCGAACCTGCCTCCTGCGAGGTTTCGGTCTGCGAAGTCTTCCATATGGTTTCCTTAACTTCTTGTAGATTTTCCAAATTAGCCTTCTTTTTATTGATATTCCTTTCCTTTTTTCTTGTTATCTGATTCTCTTTAATTGTTTATGGAATCCTCTTTCCATTTTTATTCTGATCTTCCCCTAGCGTAGTGGCTTCGCATTGTTGAGGTACCCTCAAAGGTTCTAAAATTAATATCCCTTTTCTTAAAACTTCCTGAGTGGGCACACTTCTCTCTTATATATATAGGTCCTTTAAGCCTTCTTTCATTCTGTCAACCTTGATAGCTAATTCTTTTTCTTTCTGTCCTTCTTGTGTTGTTACTTTTCTCTGTTTCTTTGACTTATCCTCTCGTTATTCTCTTAGTTGGTCTATTTTCCTAGCTATGAAATCCCTTAATTCTTGATTTTTCTTTTCTGTATCTTCTTCCTATGCTTTCCTTCTGATCTAATCCTTCTCAATCCAAGTCTACCTAACAAAATTGGGAAAGGGGCGTTGTCTTTAACAAACCTAATGAATTCAAATTCTTCTTCCATCGATGTTCCATGAGAAATAATAGGTACAATAGTTATTCTTCACAATAAATTTATCATCTTGCCCTTAAACAAGCCTATCCTTCCTCAAGAAGGTACCACAGTAGGATTTCCCAAAACTTCCCAAGTTTCTTCTATCATAATATTCACTTGTGTTTCTTCATCTAAGACTATACGGTCTATGTCGAAGTCTTTTATTCTTGCACTTATCCATTGTTTTGATTTCAAGATTTCTGGTAAACTGACATCTTTATGAACATCCATTGTTTCTTCTAACTGTAATAACATAGTCTGAAATACCTTTGACCTTTTCTCTTTATGAATTTCTAACATACCCTTAGTCTCTTGACTCTTTTCATAATTTTCTTGTCTTATGTCCCTCCCTTCAACTTTAGCAATAATGCTTGGACAATTCTCAACCTCATGACCAACAATATTACAACAAAGAAAAATAGGGCCTACCTCAGGGCATTCCTTAGCAAGATGTCCCAGCCTTCTACAATTATAACACAAATTCAATCCTCTTTTTCTCTTAAATGTTCCCCAATCTTTTCTATACTGCGCGCTTCCCCTAGGATCATACTGCTGGATCTGCAATCTGCAAAAATTGTTTCTAGGTTCCCGAATCCACTTGTTAGTCCAAAAACTCTTTCTATGCATAGGAATAACATATCTTTATTCATTTCCATTAAATTTACTCAAATCAACTCTTTATTTAAACTACACCCTAGCCTTGAGACTAGGACATAATCTATTAAACATGCTTAAATTCATGCTTTCAAAACAAAACTTTTCACTTATCTTTCTCTTACCAAAGCACAATGCTTGCCTCTTTTAGAATCTTACCTCTTTTCTTAAGAACAAATTAATTTCTTGGCATAAAGCTTCACAAGTCAAGTATAGTACTGCGCACTTCAACAACATACCTACACACACAGATTTTCTTTTTCTTTACTTAAGTTCCCAACAATCACAGTTTCGAGTCCCGACAATGGAACCATTTGTTGGCACAGGGGTAGACCCAGGGTTCAATGCTTAACAGTGCACCAAAAAAATCTCGACTACCGGCCCTTTCGTTAAAACCTGTGAAGCAGACGAAGTCTCCCCCAAGGTAGAAGCAGGGGGGGTTACAGGACGCAGGTGTCTGTAACCAGGCTGGGACATGAATCTGTGATAAGAGCACTTCATAGAATATTATGTTAATGCTTAGGAAGTGAACATGCATTAGTTTATTAACCTCAATAACACCGTAGAGCATAATCAAAGACATCAAGGATCAGATCCTGTCACTGAGAATGGGGGGATGAATCACTGAAAAAATAATTTTATCAATTTTCTTTTGTTAATGCAAACTGAATTTTAACACAATATTTTATCGTGGAACCCAATTGGGAAAACCACAAATACTTTTGTATTAACTGCAATTTTTTTTTGTTTTAGATGTTGCATAGAAGGAAGATGTTCTTCCTTTTCGATCAAAACCAAATTATCGGGATGCACCCACACCCTTGTTTACCAGAACCAATTGGTAGGAGGCTTCAACCCCCTATTTAGTCAACTACAACTGACAAGGAAGCACCAACTCCCCTGCAGGCACCAACCTGCCCTTGCACCACCCAACCACCCTTATTTTCTGAATCTAGAGAAACTTTTGTATCAATTCTTTATTGCATCTCTCTTTGCTTCTGTGATTTAATATGTATTCTTATTTAGATTGTAGAGACACTTTCTTCTTACCACTCTTCCTCATTTATATAATCTTCAAAATGGTGCGAGTTATGATGCACAGTATCCTTTCATTTGGACCATACGCACCTCTATGTTTAACTTAACCATAATCATTGTTTATTATTCACACTGTGAAGGATTTTTATAATTTGATCACGGATACAGATCAATTTCATCTTTTAAATTGATCCTGAATCTCTGCAATTATTGCAAAAACTAAGTTCTATAGAGTCCCTTCCTTCAAACCATTACATTTGAATGATAATGCAAAACCACGGGCCTATCAATTTTAGCGAAGTATTACATTTTGCATTTATATATCTTATTCCATATGACCAATGGCGGTGATCAGACTCTAGGCCAAACGAGCGCTTGAGCACTTATCAGAATCCCTGGTCACAATTTGATCTACTGATGAGATGGATGACTGTCGGGGCTTCGAAAATTCTCCCTTTGGGACTTCAAGACTTGCAACCTTTCAAATATTCTTAATCATATTTCACCAAATAGATCGGACGATTCATGTTTATTTTGTGGAACCAAATCAATGGTCAGATTCGATCCTTACAATTATCCTTTCACTGCTTAATTTGAAGGCTGGGAATTAATCAAGCATTGATATGGATGACCACCATTTACTTGGGGACTTTGGCTATTCTACTTACGCTATCCTTCCACTATACTAGATCAACGGTCAAGAATGCTCCTGAAGTGTCCTTCATATTGAACGACTCATGTCCACTTCAAGACTTTGACATTCAGGAATTTGAGACTTAGGACATTTGCTGGTGATGAAACTCCCGAAGTAAAACTCCCATAGTAACATAACTTGCTAACGTCACTTGATGATGTGGCATGTGATAAGTGGTTTCCACGTGTCACTCAGATTCCTGATTTACACGTACCTGAAATGTTGATTTCATATTGACACTTATCATTATTTGACTGTGCCACGTGTTCTTGTTGACATCACTATTGACGTGGTATGTCACATGTCCTTGCTGATGTGGTATGCTGACGTAGATCTCCCGATGTGACACATATTCATCTCCTTGATCTAACGGTCAGAATAGTATCTGAAATGTATCTCAAATCGATGGCTGAGAGTGACTTCATATTTTTGGCTTTTGGGACTTCGGGTACTTCGATTTCTCAACTTCACAATTATTCCGAAGTGAGATTCCCTGAAGTGTAACCTCCTCACAACTTTTAACCCGAAACAAATTTTTTTCGTTGATCATGGCTTTAGATCGACAACTTGATTTATTTGTGATATTGCTTTGCCTTGGCTTAAATCCAACGACCCTTCATATTTTACTTATCCTATCCTTCCACTTAAGATGATCTAACGGCTGATGAAAATTCAGGTGATTGAGATCTCATCCTTTTTTCTTATCCTGTCCTTCTATTAAAAAGTGATCCAACAACTATCGGGTATTTGGGTATTCAAATTCTAAACCCTTTTGCCTTGCTTATCCTATCTTTCCACTTAAAGTGATCCAATGGCTATTGGATATTCAGGTATTCGAATTCTCAGCCCTTTTTCCTTGCTTATCCTATATTTCCACTTAAAGTGATCCAACAGTTGATAAGACTCTCAAATAATATCAACGATCAAGGATGATTGTGGGGTCTTCAACTAGCATGACTTTTAAGACTATCGTCAAGTTCTGCAATGGAAACTACTTGTTGGTAGTGGAGCTGGTTCTGACCATAGATATATTTTCAAGTGACCATCAACGACCGATGTGGATTGAAAAACCACAACTTGCGAGTTGTTTAATTTGTTACCCAAGATTCGCAATACGAAGTTGTGTGATTTTTGGTGAGTAAACCACAATCGTTGATCTTTGAAACTATAAGATATTACGGTCCTGACTAATTGCGGGATTGGAACTAGCAAGTCGTTTAATTCTCCTTTCGCTCTCTGCAATCAATCCCTATCATTGATCTGGCACTTGCGTATCCAACGATCTTGGTTTGTCCTATGGAGATTTTGATCCCTATCATGTTTATGTACTGTGCTTTTTCTTTTGATCTTATTAATCTCTGCATACCATCCTAATGTAACTTTGATTTTCATTCGCTAACCCTCCTGAGCTTTAATCTCTGCATATCATCCAACTGTTTGACATCAATGACACTATGTCCAACAATATCACCCTTTGTCATTGATGGAAACACATCAACTTCATACACAATCTCCCCCTGTGATGATGCTTCTCTCCTCTAAAGTTACTCTCCCCCTTTGACATCAATGGAAAATGGTCGCTTCCCCTTTGGTAAAGCTCTGTCTCTCTGTATACTTCTGAACAGAGTCTGAACTCATGTAACTCCTTCTGCAATCCTACTTTTCCTGTCATATATGAAAGACTCCTTATGAAATTGATTGCTGTATCCCCCTCAATTGGTGCCAATTGTTGCATTATTTTCTTGAGAGATTTAGATTGGAAGAGGAATTACTCCCAATTTTTTCCTGAGATATTCAAATACATCTCTGCTTAAGGGTTTTGTCAAAATATCTACCACCCGTTCTTGTGTTGGGACATATTCCAATTTAATGTTCTTATTTTCAGCCTGATCTCTTAGATAGTGGTATTTTATGGGAATGTGTTTTGATTTGGAGTGCTAAACAAGGTTATTGGAGAGACTTATAGTGCTTGTATTATCACAATGGATAGTAGTAGGTTCTTCAAATACTATTTTGATGTCTTGTAAGGTTTGTTTCATTCACTCCACTTGTGTGAAACATTTTGTTGCTACAATATACTCAACTTCAGTGCTAGAAAAACAATTTGAGGATTGTTTCTTACTTATCCAAGCTACCAATGATTCTCCCAAAAAGAATTCTCCTCCACTTGTAATTTTTCTGTCATCCATACTACCTGCCCAATTTGCATCTGAATATGATTTTAAAGTGAATGAAACCTTGCTAGGGTACCACAAACCAAGATCTATGGTTCCTTTCAAATACCTAAAGATTCTTTTTATTGCTTGAACATGGCTCTCCTTTGGTGCTTCTTGGAATCTAGCCACCATCCCAACTTCTTGATTGAAATCAGGTCTGGAAGCTATTACATAGAGTAAACTCCCAGTCATTGATTTGTAGTGTTTTGGATCTATAGTTTTGGAATCATCTTCCTTGCTTAGTTTGCATCCAACTGTCATAGGTGTACTAACAGGTTTGCAATCCTCTAACTGGAATATCTTAAGCATATCTTTAACATACTTAGACTGATGGATAAAGAATCCTCTTTTAGACTACATTATTTTTAGCCTAAGAAAGAAATTCAGTTAACCAAGCAAAGACATTTCAAATTCTTGCTGCATCCTCATAGCAAAGTCCTTACTCATTTTTTCATCATCACTACAAATATAATATCATCAACATATACTTCCACAATAATCATGTTATTACCAACAATTTTAAAATAAATATTATTATCTGATGATCCTCTTTTGAGGCCTTGTTTTTGTAAATAAGAATCTAGCCTTGCATACCATGCTCTGGGTGCTTCTTTTAACCCATGTAGTTCTTTCTTTAATTTACAGACATAGTCTCCTTTGTTAGTTAATTGGAATCCTTCTGGTTGCTCAATATAGACTTCCTCTTCTAAGTTTCCATTGAGAAATGATGACTTGACATCCATTTGGTACAATTTAAATTTTTTGAAGCTAGAGAAAGCTAAGAACATCCTAATTTCCTCTAATCTAGCCACAGGTGCAAAGGTTTATTCATAGTCTACTCCTTCAACCTGAGCATACCCTTTACATACCAATCTGACTTTGTTCCTAATTAATTTCCCATTCTCATTCATTTTGTTTTTATACACCCATTTAGCTTCAATGACATTTTTGTTTTTTGGTCTTGGAACTAGTTCCCAGGTTTGATTTTTTTCAATATGGTCCAATTCTTCATTCATAGCATTGACCCAATTCTCATCTTTACATGCCTCTTTGATTGAGATGGGCTCGATCTATGAAAAATGTGTTATCTCTGTTTGATACAACAATTGTCTTCTTGTGTGCACTCCATCACTCTTATTTCCAATAATCAGTTCTTCGGGATGATTCTTTTGAGTCATTCTTGAGGGTGTCTTTGTGTCTCTTCTTGGGGATTCTTCTCTTATCTCTTCTTCTTGAATATCTTCTTCGTATTCACTAGTATAAATATCATCCTTTTCCCTTTCTTCTTTATTCTCTTCTACTTCTTCTACTTCTGTACCAACTGACTCATTATCATCTTCATCTTCACTGTCAAATATAGTCTCTTGATTTTTTATTCTTATCGTTTTTATATCATCCACCTTGACATATGCACTCTCAACAATCTTATGTAATGTAATATTGTAGCATCTATATGATTTCTTGGTAGAAGCATATCCAAGAAAGATACCTTCATCAGATATAGCATCAAATTTTCTAAGATTCTCATCAAGCCTTTTGATGTAGTACTTACTTACAAAGACCTTGAAGTATTTTACCGATGGAGCTCTTCCAAACCATAGTTCATAAGGAGTCTTATTACTATTAATCCTGAGCTGAACTATGTTCAATATGTATACTGTTGTGCTTACATCTTCCCTCCAATATTCATTAGACAATTTTTCTTCATTGAGCATAGCCCTTGCAACCTCCTAAATTGTTCTATTCCTTCTCTCAACAATCCCATTTTGCTGAGGTGTTCTGGCNGGCCCTTGCAACCTCCTAAATTGTTCTATTCCTTCTCTCAACAATCCCATTTTGCTGAGGTGTTCTGGCAGCAGAGAATTGTCTTTTTGTTCCACGGGTTTCAAAGAAGAGATCAAACTCTTTTGAGGTGAACTCGCCACCATTGTCTAATATAAGACATTTGATTTTTGTTTCTTTTTAATTTTCAACAAGGGTTTTAAAACCTTTGAATTTGTTAAGTGCTTCTGATTTTTCCTTGAGAAAACATATCCAACCCATTCTAGCAAAATCATCAATGAACAACATAAAGTAGGACTCTCCTTTCAAACTCTTGGTCCTTGTAGGTCCACAAAGGTTAGTGTGAACAAGCTCTAAAGGTTTTGAGGTTGAGTATTCTTTTTCTTTGGACCTTATTCTAGTTTCCTTCCCTAGTTGATAGTGTCTACACATAGTATTTGAGGGCTTTATGATCTTTGGCAAGTTTATTAATGCACCAATATTGCTGACTGTCACCAGATTGTCAAAGTTAATGTGCCCAAAACTTCTATGCCATAGCCAACTTTCATCTACTAAATTTATATGACATTCCTCATTCAATTTTGTATCTAGTATATATACATTTTCGGTAGTTCTAGGAGTAGTATCAACCAATTTTCCTGTGTCTTCTCTCCCAATATCACATTTATTGGAGTCAAAGATTAAAATGTACCCCTGGTCATAAGTTTGGCTAACACTTAATAGGCTAGGTTTCATTTTTTCAACAAGCAACACATTCTTGGCTTTGTCTTTTCCCAAACTCGTAGTTCCTTTCCCAAGTATGTTACTTGAAGCATTGTCACCAAATGTAACTTTACCCTTTTGTTTCTTTAAGTTCAAGAACTTGTCCTTGTTTCCTGTCATATGTTTTGAGCACCCACTATGAACATACCAGAGATATTCTCTATCTTGGGCTTTTAAGGAAATAAAGCATTCCTTCTTTGATGTTTTTTCTTTCCAAATCTTCTTTTGCTCTATAATGAACTTTGGTTGTTCTGAGATTTCTATTAATCTGCAATAAATGGCCTTATGTCCATAGTTATGACATATGAATCATTCTAGGTCCCCTTCTTATAGAGGTGCAAAGGAGTTATAGTTTATGCTTTTCACTTGATTTAATGCTTGGTTATATTTAAGGTTATAGTTCTTAACCCTCAAAATTTTCCTTCTATATGCTCTACAATTCATAGCTTTGTGTCCGAAATTAGAGCATGCAAAGCAATAACCAAAGAAAATGTGAGGATACCTGTTTTGATAAAACTTCTTTGGTATTGTCTTATATTCCTTCTTGATGGGTGGAAGTAGTACTCTGGAGTTCTAATCATTACTTGTCTTCTCTTCATTTTTCTTCATGAATGTACTGAGGAGAGCATCTGCATAATATTTTGAGTCAACTTGGATTTCTTATTGAGAATAACCTATTCCATTTTTATTACCTAATTCCCTTTGTGTGGTAATAATCTTATCTAATATTTTAGATCTATTTTCATATCTTGTTTGAATGAGTTTTGCATCAAGTTCTTTTCTCAGGTGAACTATTTCTGCCTCCATTCTTTCACAAGTTATATGTTTCTATTTAAGAGTCTTTTCTAGACTTTATTCGATCCTATTTTCTTCTAGGATTTGGTTTTTTAGGTTGCTCATGAGTTTATCCATCTCCTTTTATTTTTGTTCCTATTTTTCCTTTTGTTCAACTACAAAACTTTTCAGTTGTCTATATCTGGTTTTGTTTTTTCTTAATTCATCCAAGGCATTGAGAAATTCTTCTTCCATATTAACTTATTCTTAATCTTCTGACCCTTTCTCACATTTAATTTCTTCTATATCATTAGACTCTTCAATACCTAGAAAAAGGACTTCATCATCGCTAGTTTCGTCACTGTCACTAGACTCTGATGAACTATTGTTTTCTTCTTTTGAGTAAAAAATATTTTTCTCTTTGTAAAACTTTTTCTTTTAGTTGGGTTTTTCCTTCTTATTGTATTGTTTAGTTTTCTTTTATTCATCTTTAGGGTCCTCCTTGGGATAGGGACACTTGGCTGCAAAATGGAAAACCTTGCCATGGTTAAAAGATTTGAAAGACAACTTGCCTTTGTACTTCCCTGGTCCTTTCTGAAGTTTTCTAATAAAATTGGCTTCTTCCACATCAAATTATTCATGATGGCTGGATTGAGGCTTTTGGTTTTGATTTTTTTTTTCTTGAGCACCTTGAAGGTTGCCTCTCCTTGTGGGAGCTTCTCATGACCTAATCTTAACTCATAGGCAATGAGGATTCCATACAATTCATCCATGGTGAGTTTATCTAGATTTTCTCGATCTTCAAGAGCGAAAACTTTAGGATTGTATAGAATAGGTAGTGTTCTTAGTATTTTTTCAACTAGCTCATTGTTAGACACTTCTACTCCCAATCCTCTGATTGCATTAAAAATATTATCAACTCTTTCTAAGTACTTTGAGATACTTTATTCATCCTTCATTTTTAGACCTTTATATTGTACTCTGAGAATCTGGAGTTTAGCCCTCTTTACCTTGGAATATCCTACATATATAGTTTCCAATTTATCCTAGAGTTGTTTTGCATTATTACAATTTAGTACCTTAGCAAGGATTTTCTTACTCAGTCCAGCTTGTAGTGTGTTTAAAGCCTTTGCATGTTCCCAAAAATTTTTCTTGTCTTCTGCTTCTATGGGAGTGGCTTTTGGAACATCATATCCCCTTTCAACTAATGTCCATACTTCCAATCCAATGGAAATCAGATATATTTTCATTCTAACACTCTAGAAGACATAGTCTTCACCATTAAATAGAGGGATTTTTGATGAAATATTCAACTGTTGATCCATTCTAATGTATATTACTCTTCAAGTGATTTAAACCTTATGTTAAGACACCCGCTCTGATACCAATTGAAGGATCAGATCCTGTCACTGAGAGGAGGGGGGGGTGAATTAGTGACAATAATTTTATCATTTTTCTTTTGTTAATGAAAACAAAATTTTAACACAATATTTTATCTCGGAACCCAATTGGGAAAACCAAAAATACTTTTCTATTAACTGCAAATTTTTTGTTTTACATGTTACATAGAAGGAATATGTTCTTCCTTTTCGATCAACACCAACTGATCAAGATGCAACCACACCCTTGTCTACCATTACAAATTGGTAGGAGGCTTCAACCCGCTATTTAGTCAACTATAATTGACAAGGAAGCACCAACTCCCCTATAGGCACCAACCTACCCTTGCACCACCCAACCACCCTTATCTTATGAATATGGAGAAACTTCTATATCAAGTCTTTACTGTATCTCTCTCTTCTTCTGTTATTTAATATGCCTTCTAATTCAAACTACATAGACACTTTCTTCTTACCACTCTTCCTCATTTATATAATCTTCAAAACAATGTGAGTTATGATGAACTGTTTCCTTTCATTTGGACCATCGCACCTCTACATTTAACTTAACCATAATCATTGTTTATTATTCATACCATGAAGTATTTTTATAATTTGATCAAGGATATGGATCAATTTCATCTTTTAACTCGATCCTGAATATCTACAGTTATTGTAGAAATCGAGTTCTGCAGAGGCACTTCCTTCAAACCATTACATGTGACCGATAACGCAAAACCACAGGCTTATCAATTTTAGCGGCGCATTATCTTTTTCCTTTATATATATTATTCCATATGACCAACGACAGTGATCATATGCTAGGCCAAACGAGTGCTTGAGTGCTTATCAGAATCAATAGTCATGATTTGATCTCCCAATGAGATGCATGACTGTCAGGACTTCAGAACTTTTCCCTTCGGGACTTTAGGAGTTGCAACCTTTCAAATCTTTCGAATCATATTTCGCTGAATATATCGGATGGTTCACGTTTATTTCATGGAACCAGATCAATGGTCAAATTCAATCCTTACACTTATCCTTTCACTGCTTAATCCGACAGTTGGGACTTAATCAAGCATTGAGATGGATGGCCACCATTTACTTCAGGACTTTGACTATTCTACTTACGCTATCCTTCCACTATACTAGATCAATGGTCGATAATGCTCCTGAAGTGTTCTTCATACCGGACGACTCATGTCCACTTTTGGACTTTGGCGTTCAGGACTTTGGGACTTAGGACATTTGTTGGTGGTGAAACTCCCGAAGTAAAAATCTTGTAGTGATGTAACTTGATGAAATCACTTGATGACGTTGCATGGGCCGATTGGTTGCCACGTGTCACTCAAATTCATGATTTACATGTACCTGAAATGTCGATTTCATCTTGACACTTGTCATTATTTGACTATGCCAAGTATTTTTTCTGACATCACCATTGGCGTGTTATATCACATGTCCTTGCTGACATGGTCTGCTAATGTATATCTCCCGATGTGACACATATTCATCTCCTCGATCTAATGGTCGGAATAGTATCCGAAACATATCTCAGATCGATGACTAAGAGTGATTTTGTATTTTCATCTTTTGGGACGTCGGGTACATTGATTTCTCGAATTCACAATTCTTCTGAAGTGAGATTCCCCGAAGTGTAACCTCCTCACAACTTTTAACCCGAAACGAATGTTGTTCGTTGATCATGGTTTTAGATCGACAACTTGATCTATCTGCGATGTTGCTTTGCCTTGGTTTAAATCCAATGACCCTTCATCTTTTTCTTATCCTATCCTTCCACTTAAGATGATCCGATGGATGACGAAAATTCTAGTGATCGAGATCTCAACATTTTTTCTTATCCTGTCCTTTAACTCAAAAGTGATCCAATGGCTATCGGATATTTGGGTATTCAAATTCTCATCCCTTTTGCCTTGCTTATCCTATGTTTCCACTTAAAGTGATCCAATGACTATCAGATATTCGGGTATTCAAATTCTCATCCCTCTTTCCTCGCTTATCCTATCTTTCCACTTTAAGTGATCCAATGGTCAAGAAGACTCTCGAAGAAGATAAACGATCAAGGATGATTGCGAGGTCTTCAACTAGCACGACTTTTAAGAATATTGTTGAGTTCCGTAATGGAAACTGCTCATTGGTAGTTGAACTGGTCCCAACCATAGATCTATTGTCGAGTGACCATTGACGATCGATGTGGATTGCGGAGCCACAACTTGTGAGTGGTTTAATTTGTTACCCAAGCTCCACAATATGAATTTGTGCAATTGTTGGTGAATCAACCACGATTGTCAATATTTGAACCTATAGGATATGATGGTCCTGACTAATTGAAAGATTGGAACTAGAGAGCCATTTAATTCTCCTTTCACTCTCTGCAATCAATCCCTGTCGTTGATTTGGCACTTGTGTATCCAACGATCCTGGTTTGTTCTGTGGAGATTTTGATCCCTATCACATTTCTGCACTACACTTTTCCTTCTGATCTTATTAATCTTTGCATACCATCCTACTGTAACTTTGATTTTCATTCGCTAAACCTCCTGAGATTTAATCTCTGCATATCGTCCAACTGTTTGACATCAATGACACTATGTCCAACAAGATAGATAAGCTCAGTAACAACAAGTGATTATGCACCCTGAGCACTTAACATTGTGAGTTAATTCTAGCATTCATTTACCCTTTAACATAAGTAAAGTACTTAAGAAACAAAATATATATTCATTACAAATCATAATCAAAGCACTAAGCAAATGCATAATGGAAATGGCACTGCACCAATCAAACCATGAGACACCAGATATACATGGTTCACCCTAGGGTGGGGATACGTCCACAAACCGCTTCACCTCCTTATTATCCTCCAAAATCTTACATCCAGTCACTCCTGTGCACTAAGACACAGAGTCAAACTTCCCACAAGATAGGAGATCTGGGCACTAAGCACTAGATCCTCCTTTTTTACCTTCCAAAAAAGGTCAAATGAACAGAGCCAAAATCTCTTATCACGACACTTAGCACCTTCTAAAAAATCACAGTCGAGCACAAAGCCTCAACCACACACATTCCTTTGCACATATCACTACTTACTTCTACAAGACATTCCCCTTTATTTATACTTTACAAAATATTACAATAAGGCCTAAACATGGGGAAAACCCATGGGCCCACATCCCATAAACCCGTTACAAAACCTAGAGGACCCCTTACTGGGTCCACATAACCCTCAAAATAGGTGAGATCCCTGACCTCAACTCTTCTTGGGCACTCCTAATTTGACCAACATGTCAAAGTCCAAAAGTGGGCCAAAACTGACCAAAGTTTCCCCAAAACTTGGTCGAGGGCCAACACAGCCAAAATCTCGACAACCGTTGGATCGTGTTAGGTTGTTTCTGTCAAAGAAGGATTGTTATATGACGTCAAGATGCTCTAGGTTTAGTCATAAAATCTCACTTTGATAGATTTGGGAAATGGCACTAGTACATATTGTAAAAATTTCGACGTTCTATTTGCGACATTATGGACAAAATTGGCCATACTATCAAAAAATAGAGGAAATTTTAAATTTTTTTCTCCATATTGCCCGATAATGACTCTCTTGCGATGTACTACAAACACCTGTCACTATTGCGATGAAGGTAGGAAGACGTCGTTATTGCAACGACATTGGATTTTCGTCTCTCTTGCGACATTGGTAAAATATTCGTTGCACTTGCGATGTTATGGAAACTAGGTTTTCCCCATCCCAATGGTCACCTAATATTTGACCAAGTCAACTTTGACTTGGTCAACTATCATCGGAATTGCGACGTTATAAAATCTATAAAAATGTTTCATTTTACGGATGTTGCAACAAGTTTTCTATAATAAAGACACTTCAAAAAGGGTATAAGTCGGTCTTCTTGGTGAACAAAAAACAAGTATTTCTTTTCAGTATATGTATGTGGGGAAGAATGTCAGAAAACATTAGAGGTGGAAAAAAAATTAAAGAGGGTGAAAAGTGTGATGGTAAATGTTATTTCCCTTGCAAAAAGTTGCTTTACTAGACGTCCCGAAAGAGTTTTAATAGCAACATCTAAAAAACATTGTATAAAATATGGACACATTAACGGGGGATCAAATGAATATCGTCCCATGGTAATTAGCTATATATACATTCATTATCTGTTTTAATATTTATTGTATTCTCAAACTTTTATATTGTTTTATACATGCACTAATTTTTCATGATTGTTTGTAATTATAAAGATATATTTGCCCCCTAACTTTATGCACAAAGCACCAAGTAGTAGAAGAAATGATGTTGTAGTACAAGATGAAGAACTTGAAGCAGATAATGAAGATCAAGTTAATGATCCCATGGAAGTAGATGGAAATAATAACATAGTTCAAGATGATGGGACAAATCAAATGATCCAAGACTTATTCAGTCATCCAAATGAGGATCATGGGGACAATAGTGATGGTGTTTGTGATGAACCTCTGATTGAAAAGGAAAATGAATGACTTTATAAAGGGTCAAGAGAAAATCATCTCTCCACTACATTGCTACTAGTGAAATTGAAAGTTACGAATCATTTTTCGAACACTTGTATGACACATATCCTAAGCTATGTAATATGTTTCATCACATCTACATAAAGGTTGAATTTTCCCCATTTTTTTAGTGCTAATTAATGTGTAAAATAAAAATGCAATATTTACAATTACTATTCTTTACATTAACTATTTATTTTTTATGTTTTAGATTGTTAGGTGAGTTTCTGTTACCCTCGTCAAATATCTTATCTCGCACATATCGAGATTTACATGCCATTATGAAAGACATTGGAATGGAATATCAAAGTATAGATGCATGTTCTTATGATCATATTATATATCATGGACAACATACATCGAAAACATAATGCCCGGTATGTGGTAGTAGTAGGTATCGAACTGATCAAGTAACAAAAATGGTCCCTCGAAAGGTTCTCCGAAATATTCCCATAATTCCACATTTGCAACGACTGTTCAGGTGCCAAAAAGTAGCACAATTTATGGATTGCCATGCATGAAAGAGAATTGAAGATGACATTCTTTGAATTCCTGCAAATGGTTATGCATTTAAGGAAATTGCTGCAAAATGGCCATAATTTACAGATGAACCTTGTAATGTTAGGCTTTCATTGGAAACTGACAATGTTAATACATTTAGAGAGCTTCGGTCTATTTACTCAATGTGGCCTATTTTTGTTATCAACAATAACATTCCTCCTTGGATTTCAATAAAGAGGGAGCACATAATGTTGACAATGATTATTCCAGGTATTTGTTTACATTAAATTTTCGAATTTAAATTTTTCATTTTTCTCTTTTTTTGCATAACATATTTTATTTATTTATTTATGTATATACATACCATGGTAGTAATTTCGTGCAATTTCAAACAATTAGGTAAGTACAAAGTTAAATATATGAATGTGTATATCGAGCGTCTTATCGATGAGCTACTAAAGTTATGGGAGGGCATCACTATGTATGACATCTGTAAACCAATTGGGTAGGAGAGATTTCAATGTCGTGGAATAATTTTATGGACAATTCATGATGCCCCAGGACTAACACATTTTTGTGGTATGTAACATTCCATATTGCACGCTTGAATAGTATATAATTAATTGAATATATCATGCATGTTGTTGAAATAATCATTTCGTATGTTAATAATTCACATTAATCCACATGTTGCAGGACTTCAAACAAAGGGTAAATTTGCATGTCTAGTTTGTGGTCTTAAGATGAAAACTCGTCAGTCAAAATTTTTATGAAAGGAAGTGTTTGATGAGTATAGACACTTCCTCTCTAAGAACCATAAGTATCGTACTACTGAAAAATATATTTTCAATGGGAAATAAGAGATTGGACTTAAACCACAAAGAATGACACCTCGCCTATGGAAGTTGGCATATGACAGAA